>CM059225.1:21415090-21542590 GCA_030347435.1 Clarias fuscus | reverse complement strand
TGTTTCGAGTGAATGTCCAGCATTACATACAGAGGTTCAAGTCTATAATCCAAGGATTATTAATGCACTATTGTATACTTCACCAAGGTTCTCAAAGTGAACACACTCATTTGAGACATGGCCTCAGTGTGTGTTGCCATTTTTTCCATTCCCTTCTTGTAAATGCAGGCAGCGTGTAGTTGGTGAACAATATCGTCATAGTTTTACTTTTAGTAATGTAATGTGTTACAATGTTGTGCTAAAGTTATTGTGATAACTTGAACTTAACACACTTTTACATTGCCAGACAATCTTTAAAAAAAATTTTTTTTAACTAGTATTGTCACTATTATTGCCACAATCTGAATAAAATTATACACAAACGAAGTCTTGCAAATTCCGATTGAGTGTTTTTGTATCATTCTCAGGTTCCTTATGTGTGATGGTGGCTAAGGATGGCCTTGAGCTGCTACCCCCCCCCCCCCCCCCCCCCCAATCCATCTCTCTCTCTTTCTTTACAAGAACCAAACCAAGGACCTCCAGACTCACCCTTCTCAGTCATGGACCACAGGTAGGGACACCATCCATTTTAGAAGAGCTTCTTTTCTACCTTTAGTATACTTATGAAAGAACAACCTGAGATAGGGAGACGATATGAACCAGTGAGAGTAGAGGAAGAGGAAATTGTGAATGTATAGTGTAAATTGATTTGTGGTCTTTTTCTTTCTTGTTCCACCAGGTCTCCACCTCTTCCTTCCGGGTTTCAGGAGCAAATCAAGACCAGCTCTGCCTCCATCACACATCCCACCCCCCACCCTCCCCTTTCTCTACTGTTACACCACTGACACTTTTATGGAAGGAGTGCACATTAGCCTGCCTCTCTCACTCTCTCTCTCTCTCTCTCTCTCTCTCTCTCTCACTCTCTCTCTCTCTCTCTCTCTCTTGATATTCAACCATATTTCACAGTATATATAAATATTTCCACTATGCCCCGTGTTCCCATTTTAGGGATTCATGCTCCCTGTGTAGGCACCATTTATAGGCAGCATTTGTGCACCTACAGTAGGCACTCTACACATTCTGTCCTTTCAGCTGTTGCCTGTTTCCATGAAGGATTGCATGTGTGTGGCTCATTGAAGGAAATCCCATAATCCTCTGTGTGAGAGAAACACGAAGAGAACTTTTAGTAATGTAATGTGTTACAGTGTTGTGATAAGATTATTGTGATAACTTAAACTTAACACACTTTTACATTGCCAGACAATTTATTTTTTTAAAACTGGTGTTTATATATATATATATATATATATATATATATATATATATATATATATATATATATACATACATATATATATATATATATATATATATATATATATATATATTTTTTTTTTTTTTTACTAAATTAAACATTTAATAGTATTCATAATAATTTATTGAGTCTAAACATGTTACAATTGAAATTTCTTTATTTACTAAACATGTAAACATTTCTGAAGTCAGTAAATATTAAATATGAATATATTCATTTCCTACCATAAACAATTAATGTAAAATACTGCTTAGTTCTAGGGTGTGTGTGTGTTTGTGTGTTTATGTGTGCAGGCAAATTTTTGTGTCACTCCTTCCATTTAATTGTCGTGGTTATTGTGTATTAATCAATATTATCTTTATAATAACCGATTTTATCATTGATGTTGTTATTTACACTGAGTCTAATTAGCGATCGAGTTGAAGTGTGACGTTATCAGAATGATGATGCTGTACATTTTTAGACCTTTTGAAGACGAATACAGAAGTATTTTTATAATCAGGTGAATGTTTTCCGTGTGTGTTGTGTACGAGTGTGTGCGGATCTCCTGCTTCATTCCAGCTGCCAAAGACAATCGGAAGAAAACGACTTCTTGTCGAATAATAACAGTAATACATATCATGTATTTCAAAACCAAAGACTTGGTGTGTGTGTGTGTGTGTGTGGGTGCCGACATAACAATATACAAGTTATTCATCGTACATTACCAGGAAACACGTCTGTGATCGTTTCAGGGAAAGATTTTATGTCGATGTTTATAAACCCAGGTTTTGAAGGGGATTTTTTTTTTAATCCAAATAAAACCACTTCCCTTGTGACACACTATTGAAAATGTTTTAACTCCACTAAACACATCTTAGATAAACATTGAGTCAATGAGAAATAGCAAGTATAACATCTGCATTGAAATGATGATAGGATTATTGCGCCCATCATTTAAACAAAAGCTCTGTATTAAAGACATTTTCCATCCTTTTTTCTTTTCCTTTCCTTTTTTTGTAATGATCAGGTGATGATTTTAAGATACTACCCAGAGCTTTTTTAATGAATGAAAATTCAGTGATAACTTCAAAAACAACAAAAGGCATATGAAATATATATCGCTAGAAAGGATTAAGCTCAGGAGAACACATGCTGAAAAATGATCAGAACAAATACATCACAGCAATGTGGAATAAGAGAAGTTTTTGGAAAATAAATAAAGAGTTGTGTAGTGTTGCCTGGGAAAACAATTGATAATATTTTCTACTGTAAATAGTTCTGAAAAGTTTGGGTGATTAAAAATATATTTCTTTTCTATATGCATTTGGAAAGTAAAAGATGTTTTAATTTGACAAAAAGTACAAAACCCGTAATGCAGTAAACAATTCCCAGCTCATCTCTACTTACAGTACATAAAATCCCAACATACTGACAATGTTTTAACAATTATAACTTTACAGAATTTCAAGCCCTTCATTGTTAATTGAACATTGAAACATTTCAAGCACCCGTGTGTTTTAATGCTAATGTGTTTATTTATTTATCTTGATTAAGCAATTTAATCATTCTGATAAGTAGATTTATACATATTTTGTCACACTTTTCAAAGTCATTTCTATATATATTTTTTTTAATTCTGTAATGACCATTGTTAAAAGTGCTATATAAATAAAATTGAATAGATTTTAATCCAGTCTTAGCTGTGGATACCGGGAGAATTGAACACAGGGGGAATGGCAGTTTCATTTTTTACATACACATGCACACATTCTCACAGTCCATAAAATTTTGGATGAAATTTTGGCTAAAAAATAAAAAACCTAAATAATAATAATAATAATAAAAAATAATAATGAAATAAAATAATAATAATAATTCAGAGAACTACAAAATACAAACTACCAAAAAAAAAAAAAACCCTCTCACACTGATCATTTTCTTTCTGACTAATGCACAGCGCAAAACGTGTCAGACCTGTATCAAACTGTTTCTTTCTGATGTTTTTAACATCTAAATATACGTAGGTCTATAGTTGCTGTATGATTGATTTAAGTATCCAGTTTGACTTAAATTTGATTACATCATCAGTTTTCTTTACACTGACGTACTACGACGGCGCTCTAAAGGTGTGAGATGAACGTAAAAAAAACAAAATCTGTGCATCCTCTATGTTTATTTTTTTATTTCTTCATCTTCTCCAGTGTCTGTATGACATCAGTATATGGACCTGATCTCGTCTCATCTCTGTGTGAAATCAATAAAGCTTTTTTAAAAATTTTTTATACGTATATAAGTTCGCTTCTGCGCTTCAAAGACTTCTTCTGCAAGCAGGACGACCTGAAGTGGCCTGAAAACTCCAGCGTCTGGTTTTTCTCACGTCTTTCTCCCTGGGCGCTTGGTTTTCTCCTGCGGAGGTGTGATAATGTAGCCATCTTTCACACCTTCCTCTCCTTCACACCTGCTCTTTTGCTTCATCATTCTTACCATCTCTCTCAAGACTCTCTCTTTCTTTCTTCTCTCATAATAATTTGGCTTTTGCTCTTTTTTTGGCCCTCATTTTGCACTTTTGCCGTATTCCTGCATCTTCTCGCTTCATCTCTTTTTAAAGACACACACCACACAAATAGTGAAACACTTCTTAAATGACAAAAGTGCAGCTTTTTTTTTTTTTTTTAATTAATGGGTCCATTTTAATGATTCGCAGAAAGCCAGTCCCGAGGTCCACCGGGAGTCACATGACTTTGACAGAATGAGGATGATGCCTTAGGATTCCTGAGGATGTTGCTCTCCAGAAAGAGAGGAATAGATAAAAGAGAGAGCAAGAGGGCAAAAGCAGTCACACCACTCTCAGGCCAGAAAGAAAGAGAGAGAGAGAGAGAGAGAGAGAGAGAGAGAGAGAGAGATTCACAGGGGATCACAAGGCTCCAGTAAAACTGTGTCAAAGTCACACTTCCTGGTCATGTGACTTCCATGGAACTCGGGATTGGAATCCTGCCGTGCATTCTGGGATATAATTGTAGTGTTCTATCTATCTATCTATCTATCTATCTATCTATATATCTATCTATCTATCTGTATAGTGTGTGGGCGTTTGTGTGTGTATGCACATGATTGCTTTCATGGCGTATTTCCAAACAATCAAAGCATTACAACAGCACTAAAGAATGCCAGAGTTCAAGTTAAAGTAAAACTAGATTATAAATGTGTGTGTGTGTGTGTGTGATCTCACCACTGAAAAATTACCTCTCTGACTGTGATTTACCTCTGAGCCCTTTGTTCCAGGAACAATATGCATTATTAATTATTTCACATATGTGCTCCTAGCTTTTGCTTTTCCTCTAAAAAGAAATTTCCCCATAAAAACGCATTCTGCGATAGAGATTCTCTGTTTGATTAAATGTTTTAACTAGCAAATTAAAAAAAGGGAGTAAAAAGTATTGATTGTGCTATCTTGGGTTCTTCGGCTGATAATGTAGAGTACTAGAGGTAAAATTGTCCTATGATTTGGTTCAATGCATAAAAAAAAATCAAATAAAACATTTTAATGTTTGAAATTATTTGAGGAAACAATTAAAATTTTTATTATAACTGATTAATCACATGGTACCAGATTTATTCTATATATATATCTATATATCTATATATATATATATATATATATATATATATATATATATAATCTCTATATATATATTGTTGTGATGTTATCTCTAATATAAGCTGTACCTTAAAAAACAAAGTTTTTAGTATAGGATAAACAAATTCTTAAATGTAGGATAAACATAATATAAAAAAAATCTAAAGTTTGCATTAAGTTTGTTCAAGAAAAAAATAACCTTGAACTTTTCACACTTTTGAACTATAGAATTAAACTGCATGTAGTTTAAAGCTACAGAGCTCCCTCTGCTGGTTAAGAGTGGCAGTGTGTCATTTATTAATACAGTGTACTGTATTTTCTCACTCAGTCATCCTGAAGCCTGGGACCTAGAGCCTATCACAGGAGACTTAGGGCATGAGGCGTAGTACACCCAGGATGGGGTGCCAATCCATCATCAGGCACACACACGGGCAATTTGGGAACGTCTAATCTGCATGTCTTCAGACTGTAGGAGAAAACTGGAGTACCCGGAGGAAACCCACCAAGCACGGAGAGAACATGCAAACTCCATGCGCACAGACCTCGCGGCAGGAATCGAAGCATGACCCTGGAGGTGCTGCCTTAGTCGTTTTCTGATATACAATATTTCTTTTCTCTTTTTGTCATTAACAAATCTAATAAATTGATTATGATGATGTTTATGCAGTATAGTCACTTCTGTTGTGTGTTTTGTTTGATCCAATATTTAATTATGAGATTTCAGCTGATGAGTTCAAGGAGGGAAAACTATTAAACGTTGACATAGCGGAGAGAAAGAATCAAGCTCGGTACCATGAAGTAAAGTAGAAACATTTGATCATTTATTTGTAACATAGCCAGCAATGACAACAATTACATCTTCGTATGAAGTCTGTTCTCAAACTGGACTGTCCTTCTCCACACTTCTTTTATGTCTTCTTGAAGATCCTCTTAGCGCTAACACCTTCGTAGCTGTAGCACTGTGCAGAAGAAGAAATAATATACATGGAATTAGTAAATTTTACAAACTTTCTCTGAGGATTGTCCGATGTGAATCATGCTATCCGTTTTTTTTTTTTTCCCGGTCAGAAAATAACTGAAATTTGGAATTTAAAAGCATTACGATACATATTTAAACTTTAACTTACTACAACTTGAGGAAATTTGATATGGGAATTTAGCTGGTTGCTCAGTAGCAGAACTACTACTTTACCTGCACTGATGATTGCAATGTGGAAGATCCAATATGAAGGAATGCTAATTCTACCATTTTTAATTGAATATCTACCAATCTTTTCAAATATTAATAATTCCATAATTGTTTATACAGTGTTATACAGTCAATCAGACAGATAGATTAGACTTTACCTAACAACATGTTTTTTCTAGCTTTCTAGCAAGCAGCTCAGACAGATTAGCTTAAACAAGACAGATTAGCAAGTAGAATGCTGATAAGTTTATTTTATATTGTTATAACTGGATTTTTCCAGTTATTAATTAAAAAAAACAAATAGTTAATTTATTAAAATCTGAATTAATTAATCTTAAGTTAGCTATTAGCTGAAATTAGTTAAAATGCTTAGTCATGCTTAGCTAAATGACATGCACCAAGACAATGGATGATGGTAAACAGTGAGAAATATTAATTGAAGAGTGTGTGATGAAATATAACTTAACTAGCTATGTGTTCAGAACAATACCTGAAATTTTGAATTTCAAAGCATCACGATACAGATTTCCTAGACAAGAAACTTCAACTTGATGAAATTTGATATGGGAATTTGCCCCGTTGTTCAGTAGCAGAACTTCTTTAGCTGCACTGATGCTTGCAATGTGGAAAATCCAATGCTAATTCTACCATTTTTATCTTAACTGAATATCTACCAATCTTTTAAAAAATTAATAATTCCATAATAGTTAATAGTTTTATACAGTCAGTCAGACAGATAGAGTAGACTTTACCTAACAACATGTTTTTCTAGCTTGCTAGCAAGCAGATCATAGAGATTAGCAAGATTAGAAAGGAGAATGCTGATAAGTTTATTTAATATTGTTATAACTGGATTTTTGTTTTAATCTAAAAAACTAAAAGTTAATTTATTCATTTATTCAAATCTGAATTAATTCATCTTAAGTTAGCTATTAGCTGGAGTTAAAACGCTTAGTCATGCTTAGCTAAATGACACGCACCAAGACAATGGATGGTGTTAAACAGTGAGAAATATTAATTGAAGAGTGTGTAATGAAATATAACTTAACTACAGTAGCAATGTTATAGTTAGACATCGTATACAGTTCAGAGTTACAGTGTCTCGTTGTTACCTGAACAAGTTCTCCACCAACCACCGACCGAGTTGTGGTCAGGATTTTGCCGTTGTCCTTCCTGGTGAATGTGCCTTTTAGGTTATCTCCCTCCATCACCCATGCACCCTGAGGGACAACACACACACACACACACACACACACACACATACTTGTTTTTATTTTTTGTAAGCTTGGACATTTAAACTTGATTGCTTTGCTTGCTGGTTAATGATTATTTATTGTTAATTAAATAATGGCTTCTTAGTTAGCTTGTTAGCTTTTCTGTTAATTTATGTTGTAAATTTATGTTGCATGTAGCACCTTGGTCCTGGAAGAAGATTGTTTCGTTTCACTGAGTACTAACTTTATATGGTTAGATTAGATTAGATTCAACTTTATTGTCACTGCACATGTAGGTAAAAGGCAACGAAAAACAGTTAGCATCCAACCAGAAGTGCATTTTCACAGTGCAGAATAATTTGCATATATAAATAGTATATATTGAGGTAGATTATTTACAATAGGATATATTGAGGTAGATTATGGTTGAAGTGACAAAAAAGCCGACTTAAATTGACTTGATTATCGATTTTTGGGTCTCACCGAGAGCTCTGTGCCATCGGCCAACGAGTACTCAAACTGCACTCCGAGCGTGAACTCGATATCCTTGGTCCTGAAGGTGCTCGACTCCTTAACGGTGAACTTGTCTCCGGTCTGCTCGATGGTGATTTTCAGGTTGTCATGTTCAGCCAACTTTCTCTTCACCATGTTAATGCCTGTACACACACGTTTGACACACTCATATTTGTATAGACTCTCATTTGCGTGAATATTGTTAACATTTAGATGATTTGCGTCTTTCCTTTTGTCTGTGTGTCTATCAGTCTAGTTGGAAGGGATGTGACCTTTATGCATTAGTCACTTTAAAGGAGGCGTGGCCTACTGTACATTCTGTCAAAGAAAGGCCTTTCAGAGCTAGATAAGATTCAACTGTTTTGTGCAAAGTAATAAATCACTTTGTATTTACCAGCACTAGATCCTATCCTATTTGCTGTTTATTTCAGCTTTAAATGTATTTTTCATCTATTACATCTAGATCATATGCTGAGCTCAAATCATCTCATATATAATCTCAAAAAATGCAAAACACGATTCAGTTATCCAAGATTTTTGACAAAACCAAATGTTTTTATCATTATTATTAATTCTGTCTCTATCTCTTTCTCTTTAAAATTGTCTGTTGTTAACTCACCCATCTGTTCCATGAACTTGTCATAGTTTTCATTGCGGTCTATCTTCCACGTGCCATTGAATGCCATTTTAGAAAGAGAGAGAGAGAGAGAGACAGATCAGGACAAGATGAGAAAGTGTGAGACAGAGAGAGGTGTAAAGAAGGTGAATGTGCTGTTCTGTCTCTGTGCTTTTATAGAAGAGCTTTATCTCTGTCCATTATCCAGCTGATGATGTGGTCACTGTAGGTCACAGGTCACAGTCAGTTTGAACACTAAAATAAGGTTATTGAGATAACACCTACCTCAGTAATATATCATTGCCCACAATGAAAAAAAATAAATATATATATCAATCTTATTGTACTGACTATCAATAAGATAACAGGATTGGCAGGATGGCACTGATAGAGAGAGATGTTAGTGAAGTTATCAGTGTATCTGTCAGCTTAATGCAAGTAAATCAGGCGACAATACATTCACACTTTGGTAACTGGAGTGAGAAATCCTAACCATTTAGGAAAAAATAAAATAAAACATGCATTATACAGTAGGTTCTGTCCCAAATCCATGCACAAATTCAAAAATGTAATTTAGACGTTACCTGGCTGCACTAACTTGACATGCGGTTATGTAATATTTACAAACTTGCAGACGTCACATTGCCTATAATCCGAACACTAAACATCTTCCTATAAGTCTAAAGTTCACTTAGACAAGAACACTTAGAGAGTTCCCTAGCCATAGTCTAATCACTGCGTTTATTTATTTATTATTTTTTTTTTTTTTTACCAGATTAACTCAGATAAAAGAATAAGGTGATGACAGAACAGATCTTCCTATCGTGTCCGCACTAACCTGCTTCACCTAACCACAAAGCATTTGTCATTCAATTAATGACAACCTTAAAGGATATTTAAATTAAACCTGAATAATTATATTTTATATATGCCAGGATTGCCAGAGCTTATCTGTATTGCTGAGGTTGCACAGATTAATTCAATACAATTCAATAAATTTTTATTTGTATAGAGCTTTTAACAATTATTATTGACGCAGAGCTGCTTTACACAATCAAAAGGAAATAATGGAAATTTGTTTGAAATGTGAAAAATGTGAATGAATATTTTTTTTCAACAAGAATCAGATTTTCTCTGAGGGAGAGAAAACTCCCTGAGATGGCAATAGAAAGAAACCTTGAGAGGAACCAGACTCAGCAGGGAACCCATCCTCATTTGGGTGAAAACGGATATCAGGGATTGATCTGCAGTCATACTGTGTTAGGCGGCTGGAAGGTTAATATAACAGTTGGTGTCTTCAAGTTAATATGGAGTCTAGTTCGTTATTGGAGGCTCAGGTAGACTGTAGGAAATTCCAGTCCTGAACTATTGAGCGACTCCAGTCACAAGTCCTCAGAGAACAGCTGTCAGCATCAGCCGAGGACAGGACTTCTTCTTAGTAAAGTGGAACCGTCCCTAGTCACCACACGCATCTATGTGACAAGATCGCCAACAAGAAGTGGGTTCTGGCCTCGGCTGATGCTGACAGCTGTTTCGCTGAGGAGTCATGATTGCAGTTGAACTTAAACACATCTCCTGTTAAACGTCCAGTCTCACACAGTATGAATGCAGATCAATCCCTGCTATCTGTTTCACCCAGATGAGGATGGGTTCCCTGTTGAGTCCGGTTCCTCTCAAGGTTTCTTCCTATTGCCATCTCAGGGAGTTTTTCCTTGCCACTGTCGCCCTCGGCTTGCTCATCAGGGACAATCTTATCATTTATTCACATTTCATACAAACTTAAGGTATTCTTTTGACTGTGTAAAGCTGCTTTGCGACAATGTCAATTGTTAAAAGCGCTATAGAAATAAAATTGAATTGAATTGAATTGAATCGATTAAGCCTGACCCAGGACTGAATGTCTGTCCCATACAATATTATAAATTTCTGTATGTTGTTTGATATGGAGCTTTTCATTACTCCATCAAAAGGACAAAAAGAAGTGTTTGAATGTGGTGAATGTAGGCCTCTGGAGTGACAAGTGATTCAGTTTTTCTGCCGGAGCAAACACATTTTTAAATAGATAAATAAGAATAATTTCCTGGACAGTTATAGGAAATGTGAATTATGCGTAATGTAAATAATGGTAATGAAAGTTCATTCTGTAGCATTGTGGCACAGGTGTAATAAACAGTAATTGAATGATGTAATGTATATGTGGAATGTGATGTAAAAAAAAAAAAAGTGTTTTATAAATGGACAACATCAACTGCACCAAAGAAAAGTGGAAAGAAAGAACACTGACATGAACAAGTCGGAACTCACCAAATTTAAATGTGTTAAATATCTTTCTTTCTCAACTCTGTAACTGTTGTAGAGAGAAACCCATACGCTGCAAAGCAAAGGGCATTTTAGGGAACATCATATATTAGTGATTAATAGGAACAGGAAATTGAGTTTGACACCCTCTTGTGTTTCTTTGATAATCCTATTTAGTATATTGCGCTTTCGCTACCATTAGATGATGCTATAAAGTGTCTACTAATGAGGCGTTATACTTCATAGACCGAATGAAGTATAAGGTGCAGCAAACCATATGATAACTCAGGGTCCCAGGGGTCAATATTGAGTTTGCAACAAACCCAATATAAGATTATTAAGCCTACTACCTGTATTTCAAGTTACAATTGGAAGCTAAAAATGTTTATTCTATTGCAAAATAATTTAGGTCCTTTCAAGAATTTAATTTCTTAAAACTAGTACAATTTCGCACGCTTGCAATTGTAGCAACATATGACGACATTAGCTTAATATTCTTATATTTGCTTATTTTAGGAAATTATAGATAAGTAGGTTTGGCTAGATATTATCAAGAATATTTTACTTGTTAAGATGCTGATATATTATGAAATGTAGAAACAAACATCTAAATTTGGTGCCTCCTAACAGAATAATGGATTGTTACTGAGCAGACATTGTAGACTACAGTTATGCTAGGTATTTTATTAACCATTTGGCTTATCAAAGCATCATATCACTTGGACTTTAAACGAAAGAACAATGTTTACTTGCTATATCTCACTACATCTTTATGAGCAACAATAAAACACTCAAAGCTGGAGACGCACACACATAGGATTTGTCTGTCGCTGTGATAATGATTCACTCTTTACTTCATAAGGTTTTTAAATCTAGCCTGTTTTGGTGAAAAGGTGAAAAGATTAGCATTTTACCTCTTGTAGCACTTTTTACCTGATTAGCTGACTCTCCATATATGGTCAAAGCGTCCTGTTCTTGTTACCCTCTTGCATACACTGTACTCCCTATTTATTTTCAAAATCTAATATATAAATGTAACCATCAAATCAAATTAGGCATTGTGTCATTTGAATTTTGCATATTTTCAGATTCCTGTTGCTCCTGAAATAAGCTTCATTTTGATACCAAGTTTATTCCTGTCTGGTTCCAGAAATATAGCCAATGCTAGTTTGTTTATGAGGAGTGCTTCAGGAAGAAACGTTGAAATCTTATTTTTAGAATATTGAAATGAGGATTCACTGACGTAGTCTGAAAGATGGAACCCTCACCATCATTGTGACACCAGGATTTCGATGCTAGCCCTAAAAATTATTTCACAATAGCCCCCCAAAAATGCATGTTTGTGGAGTAACCAGCTTGGCTATTGTTCATAAAAGTTCTTTAAAACAATGTTAAGGCTTCTAATTTTCAAAATTCTGTTGAAGGATCAGGAATTTATCAACCGACTTTTACCTAAATTTCCGTCCTACCGCGCTCCATTAGCCAGAGCGCAACACTAACCCGTGCGACTTAATACGTGATTTGATATGATGGGTCACAAATACGTTTTTCGCTATACAGCATCTGTTATGCTTATGACATGCCTGTAGCATACTGCTAATGATATATTTATTTTCTTCAGTTCATCCTAATCCGACGTCCCACTGGTAAAATTTTCACCCATGTGCTTGGACGCTACATGTGCGTTCATGCTAATGTACACCAATTTGTCAACACTGCTCAAAGTTACACAACCGTATTATCGATATTGCGCAGCTCTGTGCTTGCAATCCTCTTTAGATCTGAAATGTTCAGTGAGGTGAAAGTGTGCAAGTGTCCACCTGTTTATGATCGGTTTATCAACCGAGATTTGAACACTGATTTATGAACACTAGCATACTATTGCATGATTTATACTAAAGCCTGGCACTCATTAGGTATCAGCCGGGTCACAGAAGGCCTGTCTCTGAGTTCATATCACAGCCACGTCACAAGTCACAGGACCGGTCGGTGACGCCATATTTATTGGCTAGCTCGTTATATTCAAATTGCATATGCTTTTTTGTTAGAATATTAATAGGAAACCGTATTTAATGTTTAATATGACAGTCAAAAAAGATAAGCATTATATTGACTCTTAATCAGTAACTGATTTGAAATTGATATGATAAGAAAATCAACAGCATTGAGATTGATCCATATTCACTTGCAAAGGAAACATTGAACTTTGAACTGTCTGCATTACCGTCACTATCTTGTGTAGTCCAAGAGTATTTGCAATTCCAAACAGCTTCAGGATTCAGAAAATCGTTAGATTCAGTTAGTTAGTTATTAGTACCATGGCAAAAATTATTATTATTATTATTATTATTATTGTACGACGTTATGGCCAGTTCAACTCATTTGGTGGAACACAGAACTTACCTAACTTAAGAGAAAGTACGCACAGGTGTAGATTCTTTGCCTCTTCTGGATTCCCACTCCTATTACAGATGGGAACTCGACTACACCCAAGCTTCCGGAGTTACAAGAAGAACAGTATGAATTTGTGTGAAACATAGAGTGGCGAGAAAAAGTGTGTGAAAAGAATGTTAATTTGTCATTAAAAGCTATTTGTTTTATGAAGTGTAGTCAAGAGTATTGACACATATAACTTTCATGTCTTTGTTGAATGCACTCATTAAACATGCAAAATGGTAGTGGAGCAAGTAAGTGTAATCCCTTGGAATTAATAGCTGGTTGACTTTGCAGCAATCACCTCAACCAGATGTTTCCGGTAGCTGTGGATCAGACCTGCACATCATTCAAGAGGTATTTTAGCCAGAACTGCTTTAGCTCCGTCATATAATTTGGATGTTTCTTGTGTACGACTCTCTTCAAGTCATTACATAGCATCTCTGTTGGGTTGAGGTCTGGGCTCTCACTTGGCCACTTCAAAAGACGGATTTTGCCCATCGGGTGTGGTCTTGTTCTGTTCTTTAGGGTCATTGAGCTGTTGCAACACCCAACGTTTACAGAGTTTCAGATGACATACAGACATTCTCACATAATCCTGAAGAATTTTTTGATACACACTAAAAAATGCTGGGTTATTTTTTACTACCCAAACGCTGGGTTGCCTCTGTTGGGTCATTTTTCTGGGTTATTTACAGTGAATTGGGTACTTTTTGTTTAACCCAGCTTGCTGGGTTGGAGTTGGGTTAGCTAGCGACAGCTAACATCACAGACATGACCGCCCCTCCCCCGAAGTTCACTGGTGTATTCAGTGGCTGTGTCAGCTTCGTGTCTTTTTTTTTTTTTTTGGAGCATTTAAGAGGAGATTTAAACGTTAAATACAAGGTTTGTATACACACTTTCACTCACTTATGACTGAATTTGTTCACTGTATGTAACATTTATTACTGTTAACGTGTTAACGTTACACTCAGCCTGGTCTGTGCTATAGCATGCTAGTGTATCTGACAATGGCTGCTAGCTAGCCAAACCAAAGAACCCCACCTGTGTATGAAAGAAACTGCAAAAATGTCTGAGCTTTTTAGCTTTCTTTGTAGAACGCTTGCGGGGTGTATGAAGATGGTGAAGTGATGAATGAAAGCCAAACTGTTAACTGTAGTGCCAGCAAGAAGCTAGCATTTAGCTAGGTTGCTAGCGTTAGCAACCACATTAACATTAGAACTTTATTAATCTCAGTGCTTGAGACAATAAAAAGCTGTGGTGTTACAAAACACTAATCTTTTTACAAATATGCATACTAGCCAACCCTCTCGAGTTTTTCCAAAAACCTTTTTTTAAACGTTGGAACCGACACCGTGAAATATCTCCAGCAGGCTGAAGAATCAAGGCCGTGCCCCTACATCCTGATGTTGTGAGACCAGCACTGCTCTCAGGCATTAGTCTTCTGAGTAATAGTATCATAATGATGAACTTTTTTTATTTTCTTGTGCTTTTGAAAAATAAATATATTTTTTTTATGATTTGTACATGTAATTGGGTGTTTATTGCATATATGTATGGTTTGCAAAACTTAGGGTTTTTTTTTGTAATAGACCAGTATATCAAAGTAATGTAACTGTTTAAACTGTTTTAGCCATAGACATGTAAAACATAAAAATAATAATAACCTATTTGTGAGGTAGAATTAACCCAGCATTATAGTTAATAGAATGGGTAGAGTAGAATAGTTCTGGGTAGAACATTTGACCAATATATGTGGTAGAATTAACCCAGCATTATAGTTAAATATGATCTAGCATTTGGATTGAATATTTTACCCATCTTGCTGGGTTAAACAAATAACTCATGTTGCTGGGTTAAATTACCCAGCATGTAGTTGGTCCAATATTTACCCAGCAGCTGGGTTAAAAACAACCCAGACTGGGTTGTTTTTAACCCAGTGTTTTTTAGAGTGTGGAAATTCATCTTTCTCTCTATGACTGTGAGCTGGCCACACCCTGATGCAGCAAAGCAGGCCCAGATCATGACGTTTCCTCCAGCATACTGTGGGATGGTGTTTTGATGATATTGCAATGTTCTTTTTTATGCCAGATGTAGTGATGTTCTTTCCAAACAGTTAAATCTTAGTTTCATTAGTGCACAAAACATTCGGCCAATTCGGCCAATTCCATTGTAGAGCACCGATGTGCAAATTTTTTGCACACTTCATGCGTGCAGCAATGTTCTGTTTAGTAAGCAGCGCAGAGGCTTCCATGGTTGTGTCCTGCACTGGATATCCTACTTGAACACAGATGTTAGCCAGTTCCAATGATGCCTTCAAATCAACACATATACAGCACTTTATTTATTTATTTATTTATTTATTTTTGACTTCTCAGCATTTTTATAATAATAATTATTGCACCACTGTTTTTTTTTTCTTCTTGCAGACTTAATGGACAACCGTGGATGATGGACTACAACAGGTCTGTTAAATAAATTTTTGCATTGGAAGTAAACCAGGTCTAAGCACTGAAATGTCGTGATGTGTCCATAAAGGTTTCCAAATGATTATATGCACCTTAAAAATTCAGGAGTTTATTTTAGAAAACTTTAGCGTACACACGTGCAACCATTTTATCTTTTTTTAAATATTTTTTCTTTTGCCATAGGTTTTTAGTGGTATGTGCATTTCACCTTTTTTTTTTAAACATCAAATTGGTATTTTGATGGGATTTTGTTCAATGTAATTTGCACAACACACAACTTTGTGGTGGTGCTATGATTGATACTGATACTGTAAGTCAGAGATGTGACCTTTGCTATATATAATTTAGTCACAAGCTGTTGTCTCTGGCAAATGAAGCTTTTTCAAGCCTTTACTGATTTGTTGTATTGGAATTGGGAATTGTACATATGCTGTTTTTTATTCTATAAAATAAATGTACTGTTAATGAATCATGTGTGTTTCCCATTTCCTAAAACTATGGCTCATTTCATCAAAATTTAACACACAAAACCTCAAGATCATACACAAAACGCAAAATGTCGCAACCTTCTGGGTACCTAAATAGTAAATCTGCATCAAAACCCTACTTGTGTACATAAAATCTCTTTCTGCATCATACAGTAAAGTGATAACACCACAAAAGTTTGTATAGAAAAAGTATTAAAAAGGTGGATTTTTAGGTGGATGGGCTACAACATTAAAAGAAAATGTCAGGTTTCTTACATAGAGAAAAAGAGCATGTAAAGAATTTGCTGCTAAATTAAGTTAATTTCAATTGACCGTTGAGTTGCATTTTTAGTCAGTTTACTACATGTACCCCAGTAAGCAGTTTGTACTGCACACTCACACATGCAATTACACAATTTGGAAATAATTGTCAGCCTTTCCCGCATGTCTTTCCACAGTATGGGGAGGAAACTACAAAACCTGGAAACTCTGGAAAACACAGGATTTTGTTTCCTAATAAAGATTTCACCACTCTTTTGGTGAGAGAAAAAACAAGTTGTTCCTGAACACTTAAATGTCATTAAATTATTATGATGAGAAAATAAATTCAATTTCAATAATTTCAATAATTTAAATAGTTGAACAATTAAATAATTAAATTAAGAAGTTTTTTGTTTGCATTAAATCAATATATTTAAGGCAATAAAAGAGTGAATTCTTTCCTGGTTTATTTTTGGTTAATGAACCTGGTAATATACACTGAAATTAATAACGTACGGTATAAGGGGCGTTCAAGGCAAACCGGGGCTTTTCATTGTGCAGAATAACAGAAAATGTATTTTTATATACTGTATAATCCTCTGCTAAAGTATTGCATAATCGGACTGCCTGCTTCATGGCGCCTACCAGGAACTCCTTTAATCACATGTGGAAATGTCAGGACTGTATGGGGGGATGTGCCAATGACTCCCAGCTGAGTTCCTGTAATGTGCAAGTGGTGTTGGTGAATGATTGCGTGTCCAGTTCACTCAGACGGATGTGTCTCTTCTGCAAGTTGGAGGCACATTATGCATTGATTTTCAAGTATCAGGCGTTGCACTCACTGAATGGTCATGGGAACGACCGCAGTGGGCTCTGAGTCAGCTCGGCTGAGATCCTCATTCACAGACATACGGCATTCTTTAAAACGTTTGCACGTTTGTTGAAATGTCCCATGCTTGAAGTCTTCTGTAAAGGTTAGTCAGTTTTATGCCTTCATTGACAGAAATAAATTTCACCACAGGTAAAATGAATAGAATCTTAATTACACAATAGTCTTAATTCCTGTCTTACTGAATCCAATAAAAGACAGCTTAAATTCTTTATATTTCTTAGGTAATGTTCGTAAATCCAACAATTTGATCAGATTTGTGATTAAGTCATTTATATGGTTAAGTGGGATTGATCTTTAATTATTAAATAACATTTACATTTTCTCAACTAGTATATCCATCTCAGTTTATGGCAATCCCATCTGCAGAGAAATATCCTACCGTAACATTTTGAATGAGCACTGACATCATTTTAAATTTACACTCAATAAAATTTCACATTTAGTTGTAACAATTTCCAACAATGAATGTTCACACACAGCAGTGTTAAAGAAATATATACATTTTGTGTTAAAGTCTATTGTGTTAAAGTTTCAGATGGTCAGTGTTAGAGATTTTGATGCCAAGTTATAGGCGTTCAGGCTTTACAGGGAAGAGCATCCACAGACAGTGTATAACGTTTTCAAGTAATTTCAAGATGAAAACATATAATGTTCGTTTGTTGATGTAGTTGTCTTTCTTTCTTGTATTTCAGTTTTAGTAAAAAATAAATTAGGAGATCTTTACATGCTTTAAATGATTTTTTTATTTATTTATAACAATACATTGTTACCACACTATTTTAATTGCATGCATTGTTTAAAAGAATATAGTAATTTATCCGAGGAATATAAACATTACAAATCGCAGAATTCACATAAAATCCTCCAACAACTAGCTAATAGAGCATAATTATCTGTTAAAACTAAATGAGTTAATTATATTACTAATGATACTACGAAAAGAGCAACAACAACGTAAGGAAATGCATAGTACACGTTGCAGTAGTTTGTGCAGCAAACCTGATTACGATATAATAAGCTAGACACATTGTTGCTGTACTGCCAAGCTGGTTAGCTTAGAACAGTGATGTCTGCTTACAAAATAACTGACTCCCAACGTACACCCAAGTAATGGGATCCTAAAATATTTATGAATAATCGCATAAATACAAGACATGCTCGCTATATTCATATCATTTCATGTATCATTAAGCATAATAATAAAACAAAACTAAAGGAACCTTAAATTATAACACTAAAATATGATATGACTTTCTCTCATAGTGCGCCAATCACCCCACACTGTACTTGTAACCTTGGGTGAAAAAGCTGAGTGGATACCTCCTCTGAACACATACAGCAGGGACTCTTTAAGTGGAAAGGAAACACAATATTTGCATGGTACCAGATCAAGGCTTTAAGATATGGAAGATGGTTAAACCACAGCTGTTGCATTGCCTTTGGAATTGCGGCTGCATCAGGACGTTCCAAGACTGTTTTGATAGTATTCCTCTTCTTTTGCAGTTTCTCTCTAACCGTAGCACTTTACGTTGCACTGAACATTGACCATCCATGTTAATGGAAATGTAACATAATAGGACCCTTCATGTCCCAAACGAAGCTCATCATATTTGTTTAGTTTTTTTTTTGCTGTGAGGTTTGGCTGGAGATCATATACAGTATATGTTCATATCTAATCATCTCATCTTCAGCTTCATTGCTCATATTTGATGTTGTAAGCAACAGGTCCCTTGATGTTAAAGGCAAGATAGAAAGAAACGTTGCCTTGGCCACGCACGCTGGCTGGATGATTGGAAGAAACCTCAATCCTCGCAGATCCTTCTACAGCAAAAACCGTATAATTTCTCACCTCTCCTCTTATACGTCGTAGTTCTGGAATTTCGCATCCTTTAGTAAGACGATTAATTGACATTTCATCCAGATGTGATTTATGGACAAACTTCCGTAGTCCATGGCCTTTAGTGAGGAAGAAGAGAGGCACCAGGTAACGAGAGCGAAGGTAATTCTTGTATGTTCTTTCGAAGGAACGATGCATACATCCAACACATTCAGATATGTCCAGGTCGTTGAAGTTGTGTTCGCCTTGTTGCGGATCAGGCCAAAAGAGCAGAAGGACCAAGAGGTAGAACTCTGGACTTCTTTGATCTATTTGGGTTGTCCAGAGATTGTGCAGCCGTCCCTGAAGTTCCTCCAGTGATCTGAGTGCTGTGGATTTGTCATTGCTTTGACTTAGCATAACATTTGCAACAATGTAGTTTTGGACAATCTGGGCATCACTCTGTGAATGCAAATAGATTTCTTTCCACTGTTCAGTGATCAGTTCCAGGTCAACCTCCTGGTATTGTGTGGACAGTAATCCTGCAAATGTGCTGGCTTTTCTTTCCTTAAGGATCTGAAGTGCCGATTTGTTATTTGGGGATTGTGTTACAAACTTCCTGTAGCATTCATCAACTACCGGCCAAAGGTATTTAGGTTCGTCTTTGTGGATGCTTGGCTTTGAGTAAAGGAGATACCATTCAAAAAATTCATATTTCTTTTCAACTTCATCTCTTAGACTTGTAATGAGATTCTTATACTTGGCACATCTGCCACGTCCATAAGAGTTGAGAAAACTGTGCCCGGAAATTTCCTTCGTAAGTATCTTGGGCCATTGCTCGTGCAGGTTTGTGATATGGTCAAAAATGATTTTTGCTACTTGCATGAACCCGAAGATTCCCCGGTTGTTGAAGATGGTAGACGTGCTCGTCATGCCATGCTCTTGCATCACTGGTGCCTCCTCTGCCAGAGCAACTTTTTCTTCAGCTTGAAAAACCTCAGTTGCTTTTTTTCCATGCTGCAAGATTGTTTTAGCATATGCTTCACGGTTTTGCAAGGGCACTGTTTCTGTTGAGATCATATTTTTTAACCAGTTTTTATGCACTTGTCCAAGGGTGTCTCTGATAAAGGAATTTCTTTCATCCCTGACAACTGCCATTTCAGCCCAGTGTTTAGCTTTTTCATAATCGTTCCTCTCGATGTAATAGAAACGGGCGAGTGCTTGTGGATAAAACGGATCCTCTGTAAATTTTTTCAAGGCCATTTTCAACACTGCCACACACATTGATGGTCTTTCTTCTGTTTCGATATCTAGGATAAGTTTGGAGAATTTATCCAAGGTCACTCTGGGGCTCAGCCTACATTCTCGTTTAGTGAGTAATTTTTTTATAGTTTTCACCAAATATACGGGCATGTAATCTCTGCATAGTTCTTTCAATAGCTTCAATGTAATGTCACTTCTGGTAACGCCAGTTTCAATTAACAATCTTAGACATTCCTTAGCAACCATGGGATGTACCATACGTATATGCATGTCCTCACTTATCTCGTCTTCGTTCTTTGTTGAGAATTTGACCAGAAAGTCTGTGTAGGGCTCAAAAGTGAAATCCTCAAGTATACTACTTTCCCTCCTAATGAAGCTCTGACAAAAATCATACGGAAGGTACGAGCCAGGGACGTATGAATTAATCAGTGCCAAAAATGCCAGAAGTTGTTGTTTGCGAGACCTCCTTCGTTTCCTTAACGGGTGGAGAATTGTGCAGACCTCTTTAACGTAAGTTGGATCATAATTTCTCTGCATGATATTAAAGGCATAAAAGTGAGTGTGTCTGTTTCCATATGTTTTAATTATGTCATCCTGTTTTTTATTAAACCTGCTTTGCTCTTCAACTGAAAGGCTTGAGGACAGTTTCACATTTTCGGTTCCCTCTGCCAAGCCCAGGGTTGCCTCACGAAGGCAGTTGAGGATGATGACCACAGGGGTTGTAGCAGTGATATTGTTTGCTTTAATTTCATCACAGAGGTTTTCTTCAAGGTTTTCTCGAAATTCAGTACTCTCAGTTAGGTACTTGTTGTCCAAAAGAAGGAGAACAGTGTTTTGGTTTTCGGAACCACCTGCTTTAAATAATCGCAGCACTTGCTGTGCAGTTGCCTTTGTGTCTGTTGTGGAATCTAATAGTTTGGCACACCTAAGCTCTTTTCGCAGGTCCCATAGTACCTGCATGGCTAGGGTGGACCCTCCACTGCCCGGCTCATGGAACAAGTCAATATGTGCAATGCTCCATCTTTTTGTTTTAGTTTCAATGATCTTGCTTCGTAGTACTTGATACATATCCCGCTTCATAAAAGGAGAGTTTTTCTGTTCAGCCCAGTAGAAGTTCAGCCATTGGGGTGGGGCACCTTTGTAAAACTCAACATCCACCTCCAGGGCATTTTCAGGACTGATCACTTCACCCTCATACTTATTAGCCCACACAACATCAAGAGATGACAGGAAGTCTCTGTCTTGAGTCTGCAGTGGTATTGTCCGACCACGTTGAGAAGGAACAGTGTAAGTTGCCATTAGACCTGAATTCTGAGGTTAACCTTTGATTGATTCAAATTCTGTATATTCCAAAGTGCCTTGCTGGAAGGGAAATAAAGAGAAATCAGAAGTTGGATTTATTGTACCTGTATTATTATTATTATTATTATTATTATTATTATTATTATTATTATTATTATTATGCACAAGTCACTTTAAGTATGAACACTTTACAGCATACTTGCACACCCACTGGACATTTCTATTTATACTCTACTCCTTCCCACACAAAAATTCCAAATTCCATATATATTTTATATTTTTCTATATTGTACACCTGGATTTTCTTACATTTTCCTTATATTCTATATTAGTTTGGTTTTCTTATATTTTCTTATATTTTCCTTGTATATTTAACTTTGTATATTTGTTTTGTACAGATATTTTATTCTTAGTTAATTCTTTTTTTTTCTTGTTTATATTTATTTCCTATAAATAGTCTTGAATAGTCTTTTATTTTAAGGTCACGGGCAGTCGCCTAAGCATTTCACTGCATATCGTACTGTGTATGACTGTGTATGTGACAAATAGAATATGAATTCGATTATTATTATTATTATTATTATTATTATTATTATTATTATTGCTTTTAATTAATTGTTGTAAGTTTTTATAATAATAATAATAATAATAATAATAATAATAATTTGTGTTGGGGAACCTTACTTTTTAAAGTAACTAATTACATTACAAAATTACTGTCATTAAAAAGTAATCAGTTACATTACAGCATTACATTCTGATAAAAGTAACTCGTTAATGCTTCTTCATGCATGTTGTTTTACTCAAAACCTTTATAATTACTTCACCATCATCACTCAGCGAAGTTTGGCCCATAATCTGTTAACTACTAACAGCAGGAATAACAGAGGGGACGCCGGTTGTAGAACGACTTTCACGCACGCATGCACGCACACACACACACACACACACACACACACACACACACACACACACACACACACACACACACACACACACACACACACACACACACACACACACATCTAATGTGTTAGATTACTCGTTACATCAAAAAATAATCCAAGTAATCTAACGCCAAGTACTCTACTTTGTAATGTGTTAAATGTTTGGTAGTTTTAAATGTCACATTATGTTTACTTGGTAAAGTAGTAACTATTCAAGAGTAATGCATGTAAGAATGCATTATTTTTTACATTATTATTATTATTATTATTATTATTAATTTATTTTTTATATGGAAAGTTTTACACAAAGACACACAAAAAGTTTTTTTTTTTATCCTGCAGTCAAAGGAGGCCCCCTTGTGGTGTAATAAGAACAGAAACTGAAATTTGCATAACAAATTAGAGGAAGCGTGAGTGAGCAACTAGGTGGGTGGGGAAAAAAACATACACAAAAAGTAAAAGAAGAGAACAAGACCCATAACACTGATAGTGATTATTAAGTTTGATAAAAATAGAAAAAGTGCCCAAGCAGCCCCCCCCCCCCCGCCCCGCCCCCTCTTTTTTGGTCCCTTTATTCTAAGGGTTGTCACATCAAAGCATTTGATCTGGAACAGATTTTATGCCAGATGCCCTTCCTGTCGCAACCCACACAATCTCTGTACTGTAAGCTTGAGACTGGCACTGAGAGTGGCTGTACAGTATATACATGGGGATAAAAGGACCCAACAGTGACCATACCCCAGTAGTGGGGCTCGAACCCCCTGACAATCCAACCATCAGCCCAAAGCCTTAACTGTTTAACTGTCAGAGCCACTATTGCCCAGCTAGAATGCGGCTTAGCACATGAACTTGCTAGCTAGACACACACACACACACACACACACACACACACACACACACACACACACACACACACAGTTTTCTAAACTTAATGCTCATTAGGTATGACATAGTAAAACAATAATTGAAACTCTTCATCTGATGAACTGTTTAAAAAATGGCAACTAATGTTTCTATATTTCTACAGGTTGTTTTCTATATTTTCTATATTATATTACATTTTTTATTTTCTTCTATAGCTAATAGTAATTCCTTATAATAAACTTATTTTTCTACTGACTGTTTATTCTCTTTCTTCTCTTTAGTACAAGGTCACTGGCGGGCGTATGAGCATTTCACCGCATATCGCACTGTGTATGACTGTGTATGTGACAAATTATTTGAATTTGAATTTGTACAGTATATACAGTATTCACATCCTCCTCACAACTTTATGTGCTACCTGCAGTTAGTCTACTTCTTCTTCCCCCTATTTTCTGCTGTACCATTCAAATACTTCTTCTTCTGATCAACACGACCATTTCATGCAGATAAAAGCAGATTCGTGGTTAAATCACGCCATCACTGCAGATCCAATCTATCTGACTGGAGATATCTGAAGATATCAGTCACTTCACTGACTGGCAGCTGGTTGAGGGGTTCCACTACTTTAGGACTGCATTGTTCGGTAAACAGTAAGTCCTTCATTTCAGTTAAAAACAATAACGACAAGTGCACATTTTTTTTTTTTTTTACAAATTTAAATAATCAGCCATGCATGGAACTCACTGCATGTTTATTCGATCTCTGTCAGGCTTCAAATAAAAACCCTACTAGTGCTGTACCAAAGGAGCAGATATACTAGGAAAACCTTTATTGGTTTAATCTTTAATTAATTAATTAATTAATTAATTTAATCTTTAATGAAATTTTAGAGCCTGTCTATGTAATGTTAAAACAATCAACTGTAATTCAGAGGAAGAGTAATGTGGGGGGAAAACATTCATCAGCCTCAACTACAAGAAACAAAGGGTAAAATTGGCAAAACAAAATGAACAATAAAAATGGATTTGTCAGCAGGGAAATTGTTAGATAAAACCTAAAAAGGACAGCACACATTTTAAAGACACTGAATAAAAACAATGTGAAAATAACATAATCTTTACAATTGAGCATTTTAATTATACATTTTCAAAAATAAGTTTTCTTTTTTATTATTCTGAGATGAGATCAGATTTGCTAAAGCATTGGTCACATTTAAATCTAGACTTTACATCTGTTTAGCTGTGCATTTATTGAATGAGCTTTTGTGCTACGTCCGAACTGACTGCACTGTTTTATGTTTATCTAATATTTTTAACTGTTTTATTTTGATTTGAAATCAAATTTTAAATAATTTTAAAAACGTTTTATTGTTATTATTTTCTATCTCATTTTACGATTATTTTCTTCTCTTTAGTGTAAAAGCACTTTGAATTACCATTGTGTATGAAATGTGCTATACAAATAAACTTACCTTGCCTATTTTGCTTGAAATTTTTTTTTTTTAAATGCTACTTGGTTTTATGTTTTTTAATAGATTGAAATGTATACATTTATAAATGTGGATTAAGAGTCCAACTACTTTTTATAACTACAAATTATTATTAAAACCCACCAGTAATTTCAGTTAGTTTCTTAAGGTGAAAACCCTGCTATATACCAATTTTTTTTTTTTTTTTTTTTTTTTTTTACAATTAAACTGCCAATATGGCACCATGTTGGCTTAGTGGATAGCACTGTTGCCTTGCACCTTCATGTGTATGGAGTTTACTGTATATGTTCTCCCTGTGCTTGGTGGGTTTCCTCCGGGTACTCTGGTTGTTTTGAGTATTTGAAATGAATAATAAGTGATGTATAATTGGTGTATTCAACACAACCCCAGCTATTGATGTATTTTGATTGGCTGATTTAAAAAGTTGTATTAATGTCATACAGGGAAATATTAGCTTATTTAGGCTCTCAAAGTCTCCAGCAGAGGAGTTTATGAGTTTTTATTAGGTTTTGGCCACTGTCAACACGCACTTGGCTATAAACCACAAAAAATATTAAGGACAGAAAATGCAGACTGAAAAGCAAAATAGCTTTCCCTAACTCTTACTGTCTAGACAGTTCATTCTAATCAAATTATCCTGTCTTGTTGCTTTAATGTACAGGTATTTAACCAAAATTACAAATCTGATTGAAGCCTAGACATTTAAAACACAATGTTCATCAGTTCTTTTTCTAATCCTTTGGGTTCCCTGGGTACAAACCTTCATCAAAAAGCCTAGAATGTTAAGATATGTAATGTATAACGAACATTTAAAGAGACACACAGATTTCTTACCTGTGCACTATGAGGCAGAGTGTGCTTCCTCTGGGTGTGTAACACACGCACACACACACACACACACACACACACTTCTTCATCCAATGAATTTTAAGGAGGTTTGCTTGACTCCACCCATGGTGATTTTCATTTACACTGAAATGAGAGTAAGGTCAAACATGAACAATGCCCATTGTTTCTGTAGTTGTTTCTACTCTGAAATGAAAGTAAAAGTAAAGACTTCTAAAGAGATTTGACTTGCACAGTCACCTTGAAGTAATACTTCATTTGTAATTGATATACAGTATTAAAAAATATCTGGTTGATAGTTACAGATGCAATTAAGACATCAAGCATTCCTTTGGTTCTTTTCTATTTTCCTTATAGTTGTTATTGCTCAATGTAGAGCATATAGTCGGAAGACACTTTGGAGTGGGGACACTGGGATGTTAACGGGGGACCTTGTGGATGCTGTGGTTGATGAGTGTTACCTCCATGGATGGAACTTATTTGTGACAGAATACTGGACAGAATACAAAGATAATGCATTACGTAGCAATGGAGTGTCATTATTCTGATATATTAAAAAAAAAGTTTTCTTTTTTATTATTTTGAGATGAGACCTGACGCTAAACTGACATCTTACCAGTACAGTGGAACCTTGGATGACGAGCATAATTCGTTCCAGAGGCCGGCTCGTATATCAAAACACTCATAAATCAAAGTGAATTTCCCCTACAAGAAATAGAAAAAAAAAAAAGAGATTGTTCATTCCACAAGCCCAAAAAATAAATACATAAAAATAATTAATATAAAATATAAAGTACAAATAAAACAAATTAACTTGCACTTCACCTTTTAAAAAGTAAAAATAAATCACGACAGATAAGTGTTTCCGTTACAAATACTGTAAAACAAATAAATAACCATTTTTTTATGGATTCATCCCTTTGTGAACTTGTTGAGCAACTGTTATTACGCATTTGGCGTAGAATATGTCATTTTATATTGAGTTATTTTAACTTTTAATTTTGACTTGTTAATTTGTGTGTTATCTTGTGTTTTATTGTAAGGTTTTTTTTTGTTTGTTTTTTGTAGACCCCCTTTGGTCTACTCAGTGCTCCGCCCGTATTCTGCTGTCCCGCCTGGGCCCAGGGAACCCATTACTGAAACACACAAGTCACTGGTCAGTGAGACGTTCAAAGTTTATTGTGGAAGACAGAAGTATATACAGTATATGCAGGCACACAAAAAGCACCGAAAAGGAGTTTGCAGGAGCGGTTACATCTAGTCTGGAATGTTTTTAAAAGTTTAGAAGTTGTTCTTTGTTATGAGCCGCCAACGGTTCTACAACCTGAACACAGATTATACTAAGGAATGTGTTTGCTGATAGCGCAGCCTGTCGAGGTCAAAGAAAGAAAACACTCTGTTCTCATGCACACAGAATATCTTGAAACAAACTAAAAGTGAAATATTTCCTACATTTATGTAGAACTGATTCAGTCCTCATGCAACAAAATCCTTATTTCCAAACTATATCCTCATTGTGCAGGTATGGTACAGAAAATGTTGTTTTGGATTAATTGGTTAATTTGTCTGGAGTTGCACATGTTCACCACTAGGGGTAGTATCCCTTAAAATCTGAATGTAGTTTAATTGTTCTGTGAGTAATTTATTGACAATGTTTATTGCCAAAGCTCCACTGTATGATCATAAAGCTAAAATATTTCATTTGATACAGAATTTAAAATAAGAATACTGTTTTGAATAAAAAGCAGAGCTGATGAGACACGCTATGGAACTGATTCATTCCATGATGTAAGTGATTACCAATTTATTCGCGTTTACAGTGCAGTTATGATCACATGACGCTTGGCCTCAAAACAAGAAGCACATGCGTGCTACATGACTCGGTACTCGTAAACCAAGACTTGTTTTTTTTGTTGTTTTTTTAATTGTCTTTCCTCGCAATCCGAATTTCGGAATTATATTCAGAATTACTTCAAAAGACTGAAACACACAGTAAACTTATAATATGTAATAAACAATGACAAAGTGGCATTTCTGAGCGTGGTAGAACATTACAAATGGACAACTTTAATGTCTTAATGTCTGTTTATTGACGATCTCTGTCTGCTTCTCTTTGCCTTGCCACCAGAAAACGAAAACTGCGCTAAACATGCTATTTCAAAATAAAAGTCCTCAAACCCAAGAGAAATGTGAGTCAATATAAATTCACAATAAATAAATAAATAAATAAATAAAAGCTTTTGGATATTAAACAGAACCATTGTGACTTTAAAATAGTTTGTAAATTAGGCCATTTACAATTGAGCAAGAGTCAACAGTGACAGGGAGAAACTTGAAAGTCAAACGCTGAAATCAAAAGGAAAACTATCCTGGTGCCAAAACTTTAATTAGTAAGGAAAATCAGGCTTCACAGAAATTCAATTATAAAATATATGTTTCAGCAATTTTGAATATAAATATAAACATTCCCATTACAGTAACACTATGTAAACCGATTTACTGAAAAAGTTTAAAAACTTTTAAAAACTATTTTCTGAGCTGACAAACCTACAGTAAAGCTTAATAACATGAATGATGTCAATGCATCATAATGTTTCAACAGTAATCAAAGACTGCATGTTTCAAGTGTTTTCTCATGTGGACTATTTCACCTATAGCCAGATTTAAAGCAATTACACATACTATAAGTAATTTTTGAGACTGTTTGCTAGATGGTTGTATAGTATTAGGATGTAACCCCTATAACTGCTGTGTAAACAGTGTGTGTACCTCAAAGAGAAGTGTTTGCTAAATTTTTAGCAATGTGTTATTTAAACCGTTTTAACTGTTAGAGAATGTCGGAACCTCAGATTCCAAAATCATTATCTGCTGTGTAATACACTATAATATAATTCACCTTATTCTTCCTTAGGTCCAGCCACATTTGTGTAGTTTCTGTTATACTGATTTAATTACAGGTACAAAGCCATTAATGTAACCTAGAAATCACATGGACAAATAGCAACACGTATTCATGTGAACAGGAAATAAATCGCAAGATAATTTAGATCAATCAGGCTGTGACATAAAAAGGAAATGAAAGCACAACTAAATGGACAGGATAATTAGCTTTGACATATAAAAGTGTTTCACAAGCCTGGGATTTTAAACCATCTAACCAGCAGAGGTCAGTCTCATCTGAGGAGTAGGTGAGATTAGTATTGGAATCATCAACGTTTTCTTTCAGCCGCAGTGTTATTTTTGTAGGAGAAAAAGGACAGGAATTTGCTGAGACCTTACTGCAGACGTGCCAAAGTCATGATACAGTTAGAAAAATACATGCAGGAGGTGTATATCATTATAACATATCACATAGGGAGATGAGAGACTGTCTTCATTACCAATTTCAGGCACTACAAACACATTGCAAAATTATGAAAATCCAAAATAATGACCCCACATCACCAGAACTTTCACCTGAATGATTTTTGTCCCCAGGTCATGATAAAACAGCTTATGCAATACATCATAATTAATATGAATGGACAAATAACATTCTGTATTTGTTTAAGACAATCAGACATTATACGGTGCAGACTCGAGTATTTAGAAACATACTGGTTTAAGATGTCTAATGTGTTCAGACAAGAACAAAACCTACCAGCTAAAACATGTATTAGTTTAATAGATCATATAGGGTTTAGACTAAAGAGGTACATGATAAATATACTGATGTATGGTGATCTATTTTACTTTAAGTAAGGCACATCTTCCACTTGTCTAATGTTATAATGGACCAACATGGGCGAGAAGATATTATTTGAGTGTTGGAAAATGCTTAACAACAGCCAGATTGACACGGTAAGTGTAAACGACCAGTAAAAATGAATGAATAAAATGTAAGTAAAAACATGTTCTATACATAATGCTTGTGTATAATTGCAGAGTAACTGGTGTGTGCATCTGCATGTGGGCCTGTAGGAATTATTTAAATATTTATACTGTACATCAACCTATGTACAGCTCATTGTATTAAAAGACGCAATGGTAAATTGCATGGGGTTACTAATGCATTCTAAAACTCATTGTTGAATTCAGGTAAGAATTTTTTTTTACAAATTAAAAAAAATGTTTTTGGCATATTTGTTATGTAAATATTTAAATGTAAAAAAATCTAGTAAATACAGTACTTCTCCTTCATATATTATATTTAACTTTTTATATATATATATATATATATATATATATATATATATATATATATATATATATATATATATATATATATATATATATATATATGGCAAATTTTCTGATCATTAAATAAATTTAAAATAAACTTGTATATGAAACACAGGTAGTACAGACAGGGTTTCAGTTTGTACTGAGGTTTATATGTATGAGAACCGCTTCAGTCTGGTAAAAGATCTCATCTGTATCTTCTCACGTATCAGTCGTATCTGGTGTGCGGTTAAAACACTGGCAGTAATGTTAAAGCACACAAGCCTCTCTCTTCCCTTCTAAAGATTTTTGTTTATTAAAAATAGTGTGTAGCTCATGTAGCTCTCAAGACTGTTCTTTAATATGTCATAAAGTACTGATATAAATAAACGCAAAAACTAATGCAAATGCACTTTATTATTATTATTATTATTATTATTATTATTATTATTATTATTATTATTGTTATTATTATTATTATTATTATTATTATTATTATTATTATTATTATTATTATTGTTATTGTTATTATTATTATTTCCACTGAATTAAATTCCTTTTTAGTTATGTTGCTATAAATATGAAACTTTTTGAAAACTGTACCAAATATGAATGAACTTTAATACTCTCTCAAATCTATTTATTGAAATTGTTTTATTGACTGAAAGCCTTGTAAGTGTAATATTTATAACAACCTAATTAATATATATTAATGAGAAAAAGCTCAACTGAATAATTTTGCTGGGATTATTTAGTCTTTTCACCAATGAAATAACAGCCCTGAAGTGGTATAAGTGAATTTAAATGTGCTGGAGTCATTTTGTATGTGGGCTTCAACCTGAAATAATAATATCACTAATTACATTAAAGCTGATCAGTTTATTTTTCAGCTTTAACCCTTTTAACTATTTTTACAAACTCTTTTCCCGTCAACAACAGGCTATGTGAATGTAAGTGGATTAAAGCACATAAATGGAAATATTACACTTACTTTATTGACAGTATTATGAGAACATTGTTGAAAATTCCATAAAGTTCATAAACTGAATTGTTAACACAATTAACAAAACACACAGAGCATCCCCTAAATCCCAACATGAATCTTTCTATGATTGATTACAAATGTTAAAATGTATATACATACCTCCAGTGATTATGAATAAATACATATACAGAATGATAGGATAAAAAAAAAAAACTAGGATTAAAACAATTTACATTCTTATACAATACATACACTGCCCAGTAAAAAAAAAAGTCAGTCACCACCTGGACATAACTAAGCAAGTAGTTTAGCCTTAATAAACAAGTTATCGTTAGCCTCCACTTCTACTATTCTTATAGTTTCACTTCATTACAGGACAGTTATGACTGTATAATTCTGGTAGACATGTCTCTTGTACACGAGTCTTACAAGTTTTGTAACATTATATCTCTGCTTCTACACAGAGCATACACAACAGTATACCATATAGTTTTGCTAACTATATAACATGGTGTTGGCATAACATCCCAGGAAATCAAGACCAGAGTTACCAGCCTTAGAAATCACCAATAAATAAACAGCACTTTAGAATCATTGAAACTCTTTTAATATTTAATTTGATGTGTAATTAATATAGCATACATGATTTCACTTTTAAAATTACCAAAAAAAAAAAAAACCTGTACTTGAGACAACTTTTTCAAATGTTTGTTGGTCACAGGGATTATATTAATCAAAGAAAATATGTGTACAGTATGTACATATGCGCATATGTATGTCTGTGTGTTTCTGTGCATGTGTGTTTAGTAAAGGGTAATTGTTATGCCTGGATCCTACTTCACAAAAAAAAAAAGTACTCAGTGTTACCGTGGAACCTCGGATTGTGAGTAACGTGGTTAGCAAGCGTTCCGCAAGACGAGCAAATATTTTTAATAAATTTTGACTTTAAAAAACAAGTACAAGTACCGAGTATCATTTTATCACGCATGCGCTTCTTATTTTGACGCCGTGTGTCACGTGATCACAACTGAGCCAATGGGTTTTCTCTCTCTCTTGCGCTACGGAATTGTGGGTAATCGTCCCCCCTGCTGGGTCTTAGTGCTCATCTCTCACTAGTATAATCAATATCAGTGCACGCGTGTACTGTTTACTATAACACTGTGATCACACGTGTGCGCGTAAAACATCTTTTATTTTGTTTTTGTGTGTACAGCGCGCATGTATTATTTATTATGACACACGTGTGTGCGCGTGTGTAAAGTAAAAGCAAGTCTTATTACAGAGGTGAAAAAGATCCATTTTCTCTCTCTCCCTGTACTTTGTGTGCGCGTGAGTCATTGGACACCGTGCCCCTTCACACACACCCCTCCTCTTCTCGACCACACACACACACACACACACACACACACACACACACACACACACACACACACACACACACACACACACACACACACACACACACACACACACACACACACACACATCTCACACGGAAACACTTATCTGTCAGGATTTATTTATTATTTATTATTTTTTATTTATTTTGACATTTTTTAAAGCTAAAGTGCAGGTTAATTAGTTTTATTTTTAATTCATTTAATGTATTCGTTATTTTTATGTATTTATTTTTTTGGGCTGTGGAACAAATAATTTGAGTTTTTATTATTTCTTATGGGAAAACTTGATTTGATTTATTAGTGTTTTGATATACCAGCCTGCTCCCGTAATGAATTATGTTCATAATCCAAGGTTCCACTTTACCTGGTCAGTTAGAGCTCTGGATATGGCGGACTTGTTCTGGACTTGTGTTCCTGGACTTTTGTTCACACTTACTAATCGAGTAAAATATTAGCATGGATGCTAAAACAAACAAACAAACAAAAAATGGAGATAAAACATAGATTCCACATGGAGAGTTTAATGATAAGGCTTTTATTCACTTACCAGTAAAAGCATTGACAGCAGAACACAAGCATCTGTGAACTTTACTTCATACAAAAAGATAATTGTAAAGAAATATGAAAAAAAAACCTAACATACAGTTCACAGTATTTATGAATATACAGCATTTACATTTCAAGAGAAGAAAAAAGAATAAAACTATTAATTATATTCTAAAAGAAATAATCACATAAAATAAGTTTACTGAAACCATTATTTAATAATAATCATCCTCTTCATCATATTATTGCTATTCATAAAAAATGTTTTACACAAATGTAGATTGTTTTATAGATAAAGTTTTTCACATGAAAATATTTATATTCAAATTTACCATACCACTAAATAAAAAAATTTACCCACACATGACACACTAAGTGACCACAATGAATATCATTGTATCATTATGAACAAATTAATTGCTCTTCAAAGACACTAGATCTATCAGGTCTTTGAGTTCATAATGAAGTTAAAATCAATTTGTATGTTTGTAACGTGTAGCGCACTGATGATCACCTAACCCCTTATTTTCCTTTTCCTTTATGTAAGGGTTAACAGCGCGCAATTAAAATTTAGCTGAAGTCCCAGAGAAATAAGGAACAGTCATAGGAATTTGATCAAAAAGTGTATGAGCTCTGGCAAGGGTGCCCAGATTCAGGTGTAGTTCCCTGGTGTGAAAGCATCATCAAAAAAAAAAAAAAAAAAGAAATTCACAGAATGAAAGGAAACAATTATTATTATTATTATTTGACCATTACTGACGATCATTAAATGACAACTCAAGATGTATTTGTTTCTTCAGTACTTGGGCTAATCCCTAATTTATATATATATATATATATATATATATATATATATATATATATATATATATATATATATATATATATATATATATATATATATATATATAATATAAATAATCAAATGTAATTATATATATATAATTTAGGTTAGTTGATAACCTAGTAATCCAGTGTACTGTAAGTACTTCAAAGCACATTTTGTAAGTCACTCTGGATAAAAGCGTCTGTCAAATGCCTAAATGTAAATGCAAATGCATAGTTTGTGTGTGTGTGTGTGTGTGTGTATGTGTGTAATAGTATTAGTAGTAGTAGTAGGAGTTTAGAATTAGAACTTGTCATAAACTTAATATATAGGATAACATGAAAAACTAATCTAATATCATAGTCAATTACAGACACAGAGGATTTGCTGTATTGTTTATTGTGATGATTTGACACAGATTAATGCCATATAACATAATCCATATTTGTGGCAAGCAAAAGCTTATAAAGGAACCAATAATTAAAAAAATATATATATGTGAAAAAGAAATGAATACTATGTACTTTATTATAACAGTATTTTAATATTATATTCTTATTTATATAAACAGCAAAAGGTAGCGATTCAGTTATGCTGTAATAAAAAATATATTTAATATAAACATAAGTAGACATTTCTTTTAATACTGTTCTGAAATGTAGGGGAAAAAAACATGTGTCTTTTAACAAACTTTAACACACACACGCACACGCACACACACACACACCATTGCAAGATGGGAATATTAAATATTATCTATAATATGTATACTATAGTTATGTTTGGCTGGTTTCAGGTAAGCGATTCTCTCTGCAGACTAGTGCACCTAAGAGCGGCTCTGAAATCAGTCTCATATTTGCCAGAGAGTCCAACTCAAAAGGTGCAAAAAAAAGAAAAAAAAGGTCAAGAAAAAATGGTGCATATAAAATGAGCAGAGTAAAAATGGCAACACTAAGCACTAGCACTCCTGACTTCCTGTCTGTGGTCTGGTTTGTGTCAGGAGGGGCTTTACAAGTTATTAAACATGTGACTGCACATATAATTACAGGCACCACACATAAAGACATATTTATTCTCATAATAACTCCCCATGGGATCAATTGGCACACAATTGCTATCAGCCACACAAAGATACAGAGAATAATAGAGCAGGGTGGAGAGAAAATACCAGCAAGTGGTGGATATTTTTGCATAAGAATGCTTTCTAATGCCACCAACTGGTGAAGCTGATACCCACAGAGCCTAGCTCCAAATAACATCACACTGGAAAGAGTACAAAATGAGTAGGATTCTTTGCAAATATTTGTTACAAAGATTGACCCAGAAATGATTTCCATCAGGTCACTGAGGAGGAGGAAGATAATGATGAATGATATTCTACCTCCACTCTTATGATGGCGGTACAGAACACCGAGAGCCCAAAGCAGAGCTGCAAACCTGATGATGTTTTTCATGTTACAGGAAAACTGTAAAGCACAACTTATTTTCCTGTGGTGAAAAAAACATACTAATTGGTACAAAGCCCTGACACTGGACACATCTTCCATTAATGTTACATAAACGTCTTTCTTTTCCATTTCAGTGATGATACATTTTTACTCCCAAAAATGATGTTTTATCACTATTTTTAAAATAATTATTTGTAACGTATGTAGAATGTAAATTAAAACCTACATACAGATTCAAGTGAATTATCTGTTACCATATAAATGATAACGTATTAGAAGTAGTGCATAAATATAAACTTTTTTTGAAAATCCAGGCAGAATTATTCTTACAGCTGCTTATACAATATAGAAAATGAGATCAGATTTAATAAATTCTAATAGTAAGTATAGAAAGTAATAGTAATAGTAATAGAAAGTAATATGGCTTTGGAGTTTTATAATCAAACGTATCATCTATGGTGTAATTCCCATCAGTAATTATTAACAACTATCGAAACCCACATTTTACTATAAATTCTTATGAATTTTTCAGTTCGTATGATTCAAACTTTAAAGTTGACTTAGGGGTATTATTTCAGTTATGGTACTTACCAACACAACTTATGACAAAATACCTGACTGAAAACCAAATTGTAGTCACACAATATGTTTTTCCTGCAAGAAAAATAATAATAGATGATAGAAAATGATGTCTACGGATTAATGCATAATTCCATTATAGTGTTTGTGCTATAAGCATTGTAAAGTGCTACACTGAACCTTTGAATAGGTAACTTCATCCTGGTGCTGTATTTATAAATAAAATCATTTGTTTTATAGTAGTTCCATTTTTTAATGATTACGTTTAAAAAAAAAACTCATTTAAAACATCAGCACATAAATTAAACCTTCTAATTTTTTGTAGAATTCTAAGTGAAAATCCTTATCAAATCTAAATCAAATTATGTGTTTACTAATAGTTGTTTAAATAATATTCTGAAATTAGAGTACACAACACAAAATCATATATATATATTGTGTACTCTAATTTATATATATATATATATATATATATATATATATATGTATAACTACAACTTTATATATTGTATGCAAATGTGTTAACTTGCTGTAAAAATGTTGTTATGTAAAATAACTCACAGTTTTGTGCTGCGCTCTGGTACTGGTTAACTGTGAATGAAAGCCTGCAAAAAAGAAAAAGAAAACAGAAAGAGGGTCTTGTGTGTCATTTATACTGCAGTGCTTCTGAATTCTCTAACTTGATTGGTCAGAAGGAGTTCTTTACCTTGTACAACAGCAGCTCTGATAATAACACTGGATGTAACCGTTACAGTAATGAATCAATTAATATGATCCGTTATTCATTTGAATCAATTAATCAAAGTAAAAACGTTCAGATGGAGGACTTGTACAATGAATGTACCACATTAGTTACCTACATTTATAAGCGTGTTATGTGAATATGCAACACAGAAGGTTCTGCAGGATGTTAAGCTTTCTGGTTTTTCAGTTACATGACAAGCTGTGGTTTTGGTGCTTCACATTAAATACTTGCTGGGGTTTTTAGATCTACTATATACATTTATTAAAGTTGCTGTTACTTCAACTGCCATTGTATTCACAATTCTCAAGACAATAGCTGCCTGATACTTTTTGAATCATCTGATATTGTCGGATAAAATTGAATGATTCAACTTCAAGTAATCTCTTCACTGTGACATCCAGCATTGTGTGCGTTGCGTATAAGCTCTGAATTGCTCCTTAGAGACCAGCACACACAACAGTGGGTCTGTGATTACTCTCAAACCTTCAACAAAAATTCTGACAATGGTGAACCTGGTCTGTTAACGTCAAATTCAACAGTAGCAATTTTGAAGACAACCACCACACCGGTTGTTGCACAGAAAGTGATAAGTGTGAGGGTGCGATAATCTGACTATCGTACAAAAACACAAATTTAATGCATTTGAAGTTCTCTATAGTAACATAACAAGCGTATCTACAAATATCAAGTCTGCTCAGACGCTCAGTTGATCAGCTAATTATCATTTACAGACCCTCAGGGCCGTAGTCTGAATTTCTTTGTGAATTTGCAGATTTCCTCTCAAACCTAGTTATTTCTGTAGACGAAGTGTACAGAACTCTCGCTGGAAACTTTAATATTCATTTTGAGAATCCAGAAGACCCTCTGTGAACAGCATTTATGTCCATACTGGACCCGGTAGGAGTAAATCAGTGTGTAGTAGGACCCACTCATAAAGCAGGTCACACTTTAGATTTAATAATATTCTTCGGATTAAGTACAAAAAATTATTCACTATTCCACTTTTCGAAGTTATCTCATCACTATCTTGTCTCAATTAAATTGTGTCATAGTTATAAGGTATGCACAACACCACGCTACCATATAAAATGTACATTCACATCAACTACCACACAGAGCTTTATCAGTAATCTCCCAGAGTTATCAACTCTGATTGGATCACCATAGAACCCCACAGAACTCGATCAGGCGACTGAATATTTAGAGTCGACATTCTGTTATACCTTAGATAATGTAGCTTCAGTTAAAAGAAAAAAAGTATTAAAGATAAGAAACTTGCTCCCTGGTATAATGTTTACATGTGCAGTTTAAAACAGACCGCTCAGGAATTAGAACGTAAATGACATCAAACTAAATTGTTAGTATGGAAGGAGAGCATCCTAATCTACACTCACCTAAAGGATTATTAGGAACACCACACTAATACGGTGTTTGACCCCCTTTCGCCTTCAGAACTGCCTTAATTCTACGTGGCATTGATTCAACAAGGTGCTGAAAGCACTCTTTAGAAACGTTGGCCCATATTGATGCCATGTGATTGGTTGATTAGACAATCTCTTAATCATTTAAGTGTGACAAATATGCAAAAAAAAAAAAAAAAAAAGATTAGGAAGGGGGCAAGCACTTTATTCATGGAATTGCATGTAATAAACTAGTCACTGTATGATTGAATTTCTTTTATGTTGCAAATGATTTTCTTTGATGGGTGCTTTGGAGCAAGATGTTACTGTGTGACTGCAAAGTAAACGGTGTGTGCATCTGGAAGGGACGTCGCTGTGTGGGAGTGTTTCAGCTGCTTACAAGTCACATAGATAAGATCTGTAACTTTACATACACGCAGATATACTGTATATGCACCTGTTACACAAGTGTCTAACAGAGAGGCAACTTACGTGTCTAACAGTGCACATAGGAATTATTATGAGTTAGTATTCATATATGTACTTACATCAATTGCTAAACATCAAGAAAGTAGAAGTTTGTTCATTTCTATTACTCATTACTGGATTCAGGTAAGAGAATTTTATAAACACATATATATGCATGTACAGTCGTGGCCAAAAGTTTTGAGAATTCCGTAAATATTGGAAATTGGAAAAGTTGCTGCTTAAGTTTTTATAATAGCAATTTGCATATACTCCAGAATGTTATGAAGAGTGATCAGATGAATTGCATAGTCCTTCTTTGCCATGAAAATGAACTTAATCCAGAAAGAAACTTTCCACTGCATTTCATTGCTGTCATTAAAGGACCTGCTGAGATCATTTCAGTAATCATCTTGTTAACTCAGGTGAGAATGTTGACGAGCACAAGGCTGGAGATCATTATGTCAGGCTGATTGGGTTAGAATGGCAGACTTGACATGTTAAAAGGAGGGTGATGCTTGAAATCATTGTTCTTTCATTGTTAACCATGGTGACCTGCAAAGAAACGCATGCAGCCATCATTGCGTAGCATAAAAATGGCTTCACAGGCAAGGATATTGTGGCTACTAAGATTACACCTAAATCAACAATTTATAGGTTCATCAAGAACTTCAAATAAAGAGGTTCAATTCTTGTTAAGAAGGCTTCAGGGCGTCCAAGAAAGTCCAGCGAGCACCAGCGTCGTCTCCTAAAGAGGATTCAGCTGCGGGATCGGAGTGCCACCAGTGCAGAGCTTGCTCAGGAATGGCAGCAGGCAGGTGTGAGCGCATCTGCACACACAGTGAGGCGAAGACTTTTGGAAGATGGCCTGGTGTCAAGAAGGGCAGCAAAGAAGCCACTTCTCTCCAAAAAAAAAAACATCAGGGACAGATTGATCTTCTGCAAAAAGTATGGCGAATGGACTGCTGAGGACTGGGGCAAAGTCATATTCTCGTATGAAGCCTCTTTCCGATTGTTTGGGGCATCTGGAAAAAGGCTTGTCCGGAGAAGAAAAGGTGAGCGCCACCATCAGTCCTGTGTCATGCCAACAGTAAAGCATCCTGAGACCATTCATGTGTGGGGTTGCTTCCCATCCAAGGGAGTGGGCTCACTCACAATTTTGCCCAAAAACACAGCCATGAATAAAGAATGGTACCAAAACACCCTCCAACAGCAACTTCTTTCAACAATCCAAAAATAGTTTGGTGAAGAACAATGCATTTTCCAGCACGATGGAGCACCGTGCCATAAGGCAAAAGTCATAACTAAGTGGCTCGGGGACCGAAACGTTGAAATTTTGGGTCCAGGGCCTGGAAACTCCCCAGATCTTAATCCCATTGAGAACTTGTGGTCAATCCTCAAGAGCCGGATGGACAAACAAAAACCCATTAATTCTGACAAACTCCAAGAAGTGATTATGAAAGAATGGGTTGCTATCAGTCAGGATTTGGCCCAGAAGTTGATTGAGAGCAGCCCAGTCGAATTGCAGAGGTCCTGAAAAAGAAGCGCCAACACTGCAAATACTGACTCTTTGCATAAATGTCATGTAATTGTCGATAAAACCTTTGAAACGTATGAAGTGCTTGTAATTATATTTCAGTACATCACAGAAACAACTGAAACAAAGATCTAAAAGCAGTTTAGCAGCAAACTTTGTGAAAACTAATATTTGTGTCATTCTCAAAACTTTTGGCCACGACTGTATATAATGTATTTACAGGTATTTGGTCTGTACTGTATGTACTTATTATGTATTATGTCAATATGTATTTATTTAGTTTATTTGTAGATTTTTTATTATATAAATATTTACCTAAAAAATCCCAATAATCAGTTTTACAGTTTTACGTTCTTTAAATATTGAAAGTCACTTAAACATAATGTTCTGACAATTTAAGTATTCTGGGCAAAGGGTTGATTCATTTTTTATGATCATTATAGAACAATTTCAATCCATATTTTTTAATTGGACAAGTGCTGTTCCAAAGATGCTGATATTTACACTGGTATAGTTCACTGTTTCCATCACTTCCATCACGACACAGATCTGGAAAAAATAAGAAACCACTGTAATTTACTTCAGAAAACTTCTGGAATAACATCAAGAGTCAGATGGATGCTCACAAACCATCAAGCAAAGCTGAGCTATTTGCTAAAAAGAGTGGTATGAAGTTATATAAAAAACATTTTATATTAGTATATTAGTATAAAAATAGTATAGTATATTATACTATATACAGTATATAGTATATTAAAACCATTATAAACTTAACTGCAAACTGCCAGTCAGGTTTTGTCTTTCATGGCAGCATGGATTTTCTAATAGCTTGTCCTATTAGGTTATTATGTTTTCAGTGACTGAGAAAAAAAACAAAAAACTACAGAGGTACATTTTCTGAAGAAAATGTGAGTGGTGCTTGAGATCTTTAGCATGTGCCTAACAGGATACTAGCGTGAGTGCTACAGATTGCCACTGTTGGCACAGCTGGCTCATCAGGGATGATTTTGATGCATACACATTTTCTCAATTTCTATTCACATTTCCATAATTTAAAAGCACCCCATTCCCAAATAAGCCACACGATTTGACACCTCTTTCATGGGCCTTGCTTCGCAAGCACCACCACTCCTATTACTACTACTAATAATAATAGAAAATAATAATAATAAGCAAATTGTGTCTAGAAATGCGCTATTTATGCTGTTATTCAGGACGGCACGCATGCTTATTTTTGTGATATTACTTAATTGACTTTCACTGGTTACTGTGAATGTAGTTTCATCATTTTACTAAATTTGTATTATCTCTCCTGATGTGTGGTGTCCTGGGAACTGAGATTATGCTTACTGTAAATGTGCAGGACATGGGGTCCACTACTGTATTAACTGAATGCTTCATTAATGTGTTTCACTGTGACAAAATAATTCAGTATATATAATTTAATAGCGATTAAAATAAGCATATTAATTATTAAAACAGTTACTTCAGTCAGGAAAAAAAAACAATTCTGACAGCAACTTTAACAACTTTAACAGACTTTAGCTCAGTGCCCTGTCTGTGATCTAAGTAAGTGTCTGTTATAAACTTGCTGAAACGTTGCACTAGATACTGTAAGTCTATACACTACACGCTCTGTCTCATTGTGTTTTGTTTTTCATGGCAGAGCTCCTGGGATACCACTTCACATCTTGGCGTCATCATGAACAACGCAGACTTTTTGGAAACTTATTCATATGATGATCCAGACATTCGTCTTCACCATTATTATGATAACTTAATGATCATCGTTCCCCTTGTCATTGGAGTGTGTGTCAGTCTGCCAGCTCTGATTTGGGCTGTTCATGTTCTTTATACTCTCCACAAACAGGGAGGCCGAATTTCAGCATTTGTCATCCTCCTCATCATCAATGACTTGGTTGAGCTTGTCTTGAGTGCAGTTATTGCATCTTGTGTGACTGACAGTTTTGTGAGGTCTAGTGAATATTATGTTATTTATTTATTTATTACATTTAGAACTGTAGGTCTTTACCTCCACCAGCCTGTGGCTCTAGAATGCATGCTTTCTCGGCAAAATCAGCAGTGCTCGGCACATGTTTTCTCTCCGATCTGCTCCATCATCATCTGTGTCATTCTGTGGCTGCTTGTCTTTGGATGTCAGTTTATAGGTAGTTTGATTAATCTCATTTTAAGTTATTTGCCTTTGTTCCTTTTAGTCATTACATGCGCAAATCACAATATCTTTTTTGCACCCGACCGGATCAATACTGGCTCATCATTTCTTATTGTTTCCACACTCACACTTATCACTTTCTTTGCAACATCTGTCCTTGTGCAAGTCATCAAAATTGTCAGTGTTAAATTTTATGAATTCTTAGCATTTTTAATAAGTTTAAGGGTCACATCAGACCCTGTGCTGTGTGTGCTGGTCTCCAAGGAGCAGCTCAGGGTTTATAAACAGCAAGCACACACAGAGCTGAATGCTGACCAGGTATCAGTTAACGTTTAAGACTTTAGAGCTTATAGATTTTAAGCAGCTATTGACATTTTATAAATAAAATGACAAGTTATAATCAAACATACAGGTATGAAATATAAATCTACAGTAAGCAACACCACTGGAAAGCTTTTTAGGGCCCAAGCACTATAAGGTGCGCAGGATCCTCTTGTTTTCCTAAGGATTCTTTTTTTTTCCCACCCTTTTGGACTTTTCAGGGGTCTTAACATGCTCGAAAAACTCATGAAACTTGGCAGACAGGTTGGAATCTGCTGCCATCAGGATGCCTTAGAGTCGGGGGCCCCCAGGGGCCTCCACACAAGACATTTAGAGCTCATCGAGCCAAACAACCTTTGCACTGCATGTCCTGGGCTAAACTCAACAGGAGGCCAGTTATTTTGGGTCATTTGCAAAAACACACCCGATGGATATTGATATACTCCTCCTAGGGAAATTATACTATCGCCACCAAACCGGGCCGATGTGATCTCTAGACATTGCGGATGCAAAATTGCGGAGGGATTTTTGATACCTCAAACGGGTCAGCTGTGATAATGTCTTAAACTTACACCGAAAAATGATTAATAACTTTCTGTGTGGCATTAGATTGAGTGGCATTATATTCAGTGACATCACATTCAGTGACATCACATACAGTGACATCACATTCAGGAACATCATAGTGTGATGCTTTTCTTCCAGCATCTGCGGCCTATTGTACACACATAGACATCACAAATGTTAACACTCTCTCCCACACACACACACACGCACACACACACACACACACACACACACACACACACACACACACACACACACACACACACGCACGCACGCACACACGCACGCATACACACACGCATACACACACACACACACACACACACACACACACACACACACATCACTAATGTTAATACACATAGACGCTTGTGCGGTGCAACCCGGTGGCGATGGCTTTTTCAAGGTCTTAACACACTCAAATATTACACAGGTTGTGCGATGCGCTCGGGGTGGTGATGGCACAGGGTGCTTGGGCCCGTCATCATTGCTTGCAACTATATTTTGTCATTGTAATTGCAAAACCTGTAAATGCTCAATGTTATATAGGTCCACGCTAAGCTTCCCAGTGGTCCAGTCCAAATTTAAATTGCCATCAAAGTCATAGTTTTTAAAAACATCTTCATAGTTTTTAAAAACATCAAACTCCTAATTCTGTATATATGTATTCATCCTTAGTAACTGAACCCATGTGTATATGATTTTTTAAAAACTTTTTTAATCCATCATAGTATGACTTATGTTGTGATGTATTTGATGCGCAGTGTGTTTTGTAATTCATGTGAGCAATTCAGTTGATGTGCCATAGTTTTTACTATGTTCTCATAAAAGAAAAACAATAAAATAAGGCTAATAGATCTGTTTCAGCATTATGTTATAATACACTAATATACTTGATTGCTACTCAGCTTCCACAAAACTGGAACAACTGGAATTTGCAAAAAAAAAAAAAAAAAAAAATCAGTATACTATACATTTGATGACAAAATATTAATAATATTTAATCAAAATTTTTTTTTCACCAACATTCATTTAGCAGACACTAAAAATAGATAGATGATAGAAAAAAAAATGTAGATTGAGCACATGCTGTTCAGTCAAAAAAGTACAAATGACAATGGCCAAAGGTTTTGGTTTTGGAAATAATAATAATAATAATAATAATAATAATAATAATAATAATAATAATAATAATAATAATCACACTAATTGTTGATTTTTCTTCTTCTCCTAGTTTACTCTATTATTTATTTATTGAACAATTAAATAATTAATTCATTTCAACAGTTATATAAATATATTTTAATATCCATTCACCTTTCTCTATAGTTAAGCATATGTTTTAATATGAATGTTTTAAGGCTGCCTGAAGAACAGCATTCCAAGCCAAAAGACAAACAATTATTAATAAAAAATAAATTGTTAATTAGAAGAGAGGAAAGGTGTGTGTGTGTGTGTGTGTGTGTGTGTGTGTGTGTCTTTAACATCACTGTCAATATTTTAACCACAGACAAGACCCATATGAGAAAAGATTCAGGCGTCGTCTTTCCACTCTGAAGTAGTTAACACGCATACAAACCACATTACAAACGGAAACTGTCTTTTTAAAGACATTTTTAATGTCTTTATCTGTCTTTTATATAAATAGATTAACTTTAATTTCTACAAATAAAATGGATTTAAAAATAATTTACTAATGGCAAAGAAAATTAAATATTGTATTTACTGAATGAAATATTTGTGAAATTTGCATCATAATTTTCACCCATTAACCTAATAATGTAAGGATATTTAAACTCCACCATTATTTTTCACACAGTCGCTTACTGAAAGTATATTCTTTATAACAGTGACATTTTACACACATATAGAATTTATAATCCTGCTGTAGAGATTGTCCTCTGGGAGAACAACATTTATCCCTTCATCAGCAAATCTATTTTTGTTAGTTCGCTTTTTCTGTAAGCAATAATCAAAATAAGTTGTTATGAATGAACTTAATTTATAACTTTGGTTTGTCAGATGTACATTACAGCACAGTGAAATTCTTTTTTCTCCCAAATCACTGTTAGAAAGCTGGAGTCACAGTGTAGTATCAGCCAGTATCTGTTAGCAGTCCTAAGTACTTCGAAGATCTCGCTCATCATCATCTATACCACTTAATCCTGTATTCAGGGTCATGGGGGACCTCGAGCCTATCCCAGGAGACTTAGGGCACAAGGAGCGGTACCCCCTGAACAGGGTGTCAATCCATCGTAGAGCATGCATAAACCTTACACACACTTACACACTATGGCGAATTTGGGAATGCCAATTAACCTAACCTACATTTCTTTCAAACTATGGCATGAAACCGGAGTACCTGGAGGAAACCCACCAAGCACGGGGAGAACATGCAAACTCCACGCACACAGAGACGGGAATCTAGCCTGGCCGGGAATCGAATCCGGACCCTGGAGGTGCAAGGCGACAGTGCTAACCACTACACCACTGTGCCACCTCACTTTGAAGATAATAAAAGAAAATTCATTCGGCATTCACATAAAAATAATTTAAAGTCTTCATTCATTTTTCTTCTTCTTTTTTGTTTGTAATTAAAAAATTATACCACCAAGAACCACCTTGGTCATTTAAGCCATTTTCATAATACAGTAGGTATGAATGATTAATACCATGCCACTTATTGAACTACTTTTGAACAAGTGTTAAGTGAAAAGTACGTAAAATAAACATACTGTAAACTGCACTTGAGACCACCTTATAAAGTGGACACAGATACATTGATCTATTCCTTGGTAAATACACAGGGTTTATACAAAGAAGTCTCTGATGTATAGCACCTCTTAAAAAATGATGTGATGTGACTGCTCCTAATGTCTAGACTACATTAGGTTAATGGAATCACTTATCAAAATGTTGGTGGTTCAAAGCCCAACCAACGTACCAAACTGCCACTGGTGTGCTTTTGAGCAATGACCTTAACACTTCCAGCTCCAGAGGCATCATATCATAAATATATACAGTAAATATTCAATGTCTGATTCCATGGCCTTTTGTTCAGGAATAGACACAGAGTAGATTTTTCATTTGGGCAATGGTTCACCTGGAAGGAGATCGATGAAACAGTCCCATGGTCTATGAGGGGGTAACCGCATGGCTCGCCTTGGGCAGAAAACATCCTGAAAATGGGAGTAGGAGTCAACAACACCTCCTGACCAATCAGATTTGAAACCTCAGTAGCAATGCAGTATAAATGCCCTCGCTTCATTGGACCCTTCAAAATGATCTCACAGATCAACCCTCTAACATATAAGTTAGGTTTACCCCGCACATACAGAATTCACCTCACATTTAACGTTTCTCTTCTGAAATCGTCTCACTCATCTGTTTTTCCTGTGTCCAAAGAGTCTAGTCCAGCTCAGCATATTAAAGATGGAACAATTTACGCTGTGAATAGATTCTGAGATCTTGTCATTGATGTGGACAACTTGGGTATCTTGGGGTCCGGCCCTGAGTAGAGGAGCTTTGTCCCACGAGCAGACATTCTTGATCTGAACCTACTCAAGGAATTCCTCAGCAACACCCACAAATGCCTGCTCCCAGGGATAGAGGTCATCCACCCTGGCAACGTTTCCTGCGGCCCTCATGGGATGTCTGTTGTGTGTGTGTGTGTGTGTGGGGGGGGGGGATTGGGGGCTTCTGTAACGGACATGCCAGGCTCCCAATACAAATACAACTCACTTTCCTTCACTCAGCTTCTGGTCTCCCCTATGGACAAAGACTCTATGACTCAACAAATCTGGTATTGAAATATTATAAATTGAAATGAATGGAATTTCATCAATATTTCATGCAACATATTTATAAAACAGAATTAACCAGGCAATCATATAAATTATATACAAATATGATGCTTTTAAGAAATCACTCAGTTTTGTGTCAAACTCTGGTACCCTGGATTAATAAATAATAAATAAATTCTTAAAGAAACATGATATTGCAACAGAATTGTTTATTTTCAATTGAAAGCCTGCCATGATTTAAGGGAAAATTGGAAGAGGAAAAAAGAAAAGATCATCAGAATGGCATATATACTGCATTGCTACTGAGGTTTCAAATCTGATTGGTCAGGAGGTGTTGTTTAACAACAGTTCTGACAATAACATTGGGTATGTAATAGTAATACTGTAGTGATGCACTGATTTATCTAATACAATAATATAATTTTATACAAAAAAAATTTCAAATAATAACTTTAACTTTGTCTTATACAGTCACACATAGTGTTATATTTGAAATAAAACAATCAAGTAGTAGTCATAACTCATAAGGTTCTCATAATCACATGACAGTTATGAGCCAGGGAGGAAGAAGGTTATTAGCTGAACACAGTAGTGAAGGTGAATACAACTGAAAACGTCCTTTCAAACTGTTGCTCACGCAGTCAAAAAGTAGTGGACGATACTTGGATAAGTGTTAAGGATATTTAACTGGGGTTCTTATATAATGCAATTACATATGTCCAAATATGCACATTATAATCTGCTAAATAAAACACAATTTGCATATGTTGCTTTTGAACAGACATAATGAGTGAGTTTTGCAAATATAAATTGCACTTTCACGTCAATTCACATGGTGTTATGGAATGACAGACTCCACAGACAGAAATATAGAAAAACCCAGACATTTACAAAGTGTAGTTTTGCATGGATGATATGTAGGTGGAAAGATAGAGAAATAGAACTAGTATGTCTTATTTCGAATGGTGTTGAAGCTGGTGGACGGGTGATCACAAACAGCAGAAATGATGAACACAAACACGGAGGCAGGAGAGACGACGAGGCGAGATGGCAGGAGACGTGGTGTGGGAAGATAGCTAGGAGAAGTGATACACAAGCATACTTGCAAAATATGTGAATGGGCAGAACAAGTGATGGCCAGATCACTCAGAGCTTTGTAGGGCTTGATGATGCTTTCAACTATTGCGCCTATGTCTGTGTCTTGTTAAAAATTATTCCATTTGTTGTTACTACTAAAGCTGTCTATAAAACTAAAATACAGATAAAGGAAAAAGATGTGATCTTTTATCAGACTGTGCAATTACACCTGCGTAGAGACAACCAAACCAGAGGCCAAGTGTTAAGAGTGGAGTTGCCCGTGAGATCTTTTACCACATCGAGCAAAACCACATGTAAGTAAAACCCAAATACAAACTGAAACCCTGCATGTAAAATCTTCTATTCCATTGCAGTAAAACATATTTCTTATTCCAATTGGTTAATCATTCATCTTTTATACTGCTGATATTGCTTTTATACAACTGTTTCACAAACACCCTTTATTATTAACAAATTATGAAATGTTTATTTATTTATCCTTTTTATTTTTGCCAGCACATATCCTTCCTAAAATATATATTGGGCTTAAAATTATATTAGGGTTCATGAAAAAAAAAAAAGTTTGTTGTCACACATTATATACTGTATTAATAACAAATTCTTCTTTGACTGCGCTTTCTCCATTAATTCTTCTTCTTCTTATCATTATTATTATTTTAGCTGTTGTAGTAACTGGAAGAACTTTAAACAACCTGTGTATGTATTTATTACATGCCTCTTGTATAAGTATCTTAAATCAGAATTTATTAATGGCAGCAATTAAATCTGACTTTGTAAATTAAGGATGTATGCAATAACTATTATATAAATATAAAATCAATATATACCAGGCAAACACGGGTTAAAGTTATATAAACTTTATTTGCACTGTTAGGGCTTTGCGTGGATTCATGTGACGAGTCATTTACTCTGGGAAAGATTCTTATTCTTATTTTTAAGATTCTTATTATCTATATTCTTGTCCAATATAGTGCTTCAGAGCGTGCCACACCATCTCAGTGGGATTCATGTCAGGAGATTCTGCGGGAATCTCTTCTCACCTTTCATTCACGATAGTCGTGAAGTTATCAAACCGGTTTAGCTGGTTGTGAATACGGGGTTTTAAGATGAATTAACAAGACAAAGCAGACATTTCTGCCTAAAATGTATTTTGCCCCAAAACATAAAATAGATCAAAATAAAAATGTTTAATGGTAGCAATTAAATCAGTCTTCAGAGTTGGATTTGTTACTTTTTGATTTTAGTACTTTTTATTTATAGACATAGTATTATGCTTTCTCTGGAGAATAAACAACCCGGCAGATTTATTTAAACACGGAACTGAGTTATTAATGAAAGTCTTGGGCGGTGGTGAACTGGCCATCTGGAGCACCAGGATTTTTCCTGTGGACCGGCCCCGTCATTATGATTATATATATATACATATATATAAAAAAAATTACGGAAACTGTAATATTGCATCTCTTTTCTATGCAGATAGCTGAGTGAGATGATCGCACATGTGCAGTGAAATTAATTTTAAGACAATTTAAACTGAGGCATTGCCATGTCTTTCATTGATTTGGCCCTGTTAAGACAATATAAAAACTATATAACAAACTTTTTATTATGAATTTTAAAGCACAATTTAGGACATCTCATTTTATTATTATGAACATAATTAAAAGCGCATATACACACATTCATCTTGAAAGATGTATTGTAAAACAAAATAAAATTCATGTTTGCTTCAGCATTGGAAACAATAGTGTTTTAGGCTAACAATATACACAAATTGTTGTGCTTGGCCTGGCTTTTAGATAAAGTTCTTTCATGCACCATCTGGCAGATATTCTGTGATGCACAACACATTTATTTAACTTCTAAAATGGTGTTTGTGGGATCTTGCGGCACTCTGCAAGATGATTTACGGCCTTCTGCAGGACAAAAATGTGCATTCTTAATGGCCACATCTTACCACTGCCCTACTGAATCTACATTATTAATATAACTCTGTATATACTTCTAAATGCAACCTATTAAAGTTATTTCATTTAATTATTTTGCAAGCTCTGCAGGGGTGGGCAGCTCTGTGCTGTTTTTTTTTATAACATTTGTTAGATATATAATATCAGTCTATTGCAGATACTGTCAGAAAAAAAACTCTGTCTGTACACTGCAAAATGTTTTTGTATGAAATTTACTGTACTTGGGGTAAACATTTGACACCTGGTGACAATCCACATGAGCTTGAGAGTTTTGTCAAACACATATCATCATTTCAGTGTCACAGATGTGTTACGGATGGCCATCACATGGGTTAAATTGGAGCTTTGATAGTTAGTTTACAGTAGGTGAATGGCAAGCAGAATGATTGAATATGTCAACACTGTAAATAATCCAACTAGATAAATGTTGACTGAATTTAATTGATATTATATTGTTGGTCCAACTTCTTACAGTGGTATTTGTTAAAGTAACACTGTGTTCTTGAAAACTTTGACACAGACTGAGATCTAATCATGTGATTTTATATTTCAGAGTCACTAATGCTCATCTATGAATGTTATATCGGTTAATTTATGTGAATGAAAACAGACTTGAGTAAATACGGTTAATTTAAAACATCACTCCAAATATGTAGTTACTCCTGAGAATGACAAAGAAAGTAAAACCCTTGAAAATATCAAACCCTTTTGAATATGCAGCAATATGTAGCTTTAACACATCATTAGAATTCCAGAAACAGTACTTTACACTGGTGATATTTACTGGTAATATATAGCTTTATTAATGATAATTAGATGTTTTTTTTTATATTTATCATCTTTGTCTTTACAAAGCTTCTCATTTTTCTTTAACCAGAGCTCTGCTGTGGAGAATTGGGGTCAGAAGAGTGACAGCTGGCCTTTGGGATCTACAGGAAGAGTGTGAAGAAGCTGTTGAAGGTGACTGTAGTCCTTGAGAGACTGGGTGACTATGCAGTAGCTTTAGGAGTGATGTTTGTTCAGGTCTGTGCTCTAAACATTGAATTCCAAAAGGACTGGTTGGACAGCTATGAAGCTGTCCAAACCATTTCTATTGGAATTGGAGAAACATTCTCCCCTCGGAGAAGAATAAATTTTTTTGAAGTAATGTTTGTGTTTTCATTGTTGGGGTATTGTTAGGCCAACTTGTTTTTATAGAAAACCAATGGCCTAAACCAACTACACCAATGGGCTACAATGGGAGACAACTTACCTTTTAAATTAGATACAGTAAAAGTTGGACTACGCCAACCCTAGAGAAATATAATTAATTTAGCCCACAACCAATACTACCTGAATTACAAGTTGATTTAACTTAAGATTTTGAACTGGGTACATATTGTGTCAACTAAACAGCAATGAGAGCTATTTTGTTTGGCCAGCAAATTCCTCTAAATGTTGAGTAAACTTAAAAAGGTGTGAGACTTGTTACTAAACTTTTTTTTACATTGAGGGGGCTTATTTTATAATGGCAAATAAGATCTGTCCAGCTAAACATAGTTAAGTGAAATTTGTTTAAAAAAAAAAAAAAAAAAAAAAAAAAAAAATTTATATATATATATATATATATATATATATATATATATATATATATATATATATATATATATATATATATATATATATATATATATATTAAACTAATGTTTTGTGATTTAAAGATAAATAAATATATTGAATGATAGCAGAATTAAAAACAAAAGCAAATCACTATAGGTTTTTTTTAAAGCTATATGCATTTTAATCAGATTCCATGATATATTAATTTCAGCCTGTTTCAAATAATTTAATACAGATTCAGCAACAGTTAGTCTAAATACGTATGCATGTACCTTATGAAAATTCGTAGACAATTCTACATCATTATAAACAGTATAACATCTTAACAAACGTGTGTATCTATTGAGAATTGTAGTTGTAAATAAATGCATTTCAGATGATAAATTGTGCTTTACATTGTATACTCAAATCACGCATTCTTGCTGGGTTTATTATCGAATATATAGATTTAACATTGCAGTTATGATGACAAAATCTTGCTGTTACCTCATATATAGATATTTATTTATAAACTGTCCATTTATCCACAATACTCAAGACAATAGCTGCCTGGCACTTTTTTAATTGTCTAAAATCCTTAGGTAGAATTTAGAGATTCAACTCAAACCTTTCACTGTTCCCCAGTGTGTGCGTTTGTTTTTTTATAAAGTCTGAACTGCTCCTTAGAAACCAGCACACACAGCAGTGGGTCTGTGATCGTTCTCAAACTTATTAAAGAGGCTGACAATGGTATGTAACCGTTAAAGTTACTAGTAGCAATTTTGAACACAATTGTCACACCCGCTGTTGCACAGAAAGTGATAAGTGTGAGTGTGGAAACGATCAGAACTGCTGAGCCAGGCTTTATGTGATCAGATGCAGCAGAGGCTTTGTAAGTGAGAATGCATGTGATGACTATAATGCAACAAGGAAAAAAGCTGAAAATCAAATTAAGCCAAATATTTAAAAACTGACATCCAAAGGCCAGCAGCCAAAGAATGATGCAGGTGATGGTGGAACAGAGCGGAGAGAAAACATGAGCAGAGCTGAGCTGTTTTTTGAGAGAAAGCATGCACTGTAGAGCCACAAGCTGGTGGAGGTAAAGACCACTAATTCTTAAAGTAATAAATAAATATCTAAGAATTTCCACTATGTCTCTAAACATGGACCAGTTAAATGTTATATATCGTTCCTCAATGATTTTTTTTAAAGATAGTGTAGCACTAAATTGTACAATGCTGGTTATTACATATGATGCAACAACTGCACTCAAGAGAAGCTCAGCCAAGTCATTGATGATGAGGACGACGATGAAAGCTGGTATTCGTCCTCCCTTTTTTTGGTGAGTGTAAAGGACATAAAAAGCCCAAATCAGAGCTGACAGGCTGACGCACACTCCACTGACAAGGAGAATGGAGATTATCAGGTCATCATAATAACCATAAAGGCGAACGGGATGATAACGTGAATAGGGTTCCCTAAAATATTCATAATCACCATATTCATCATCCATGATCACTCCAAGGTGTAGAGCAACCTTAAAAAAAATTATAATGATAACAATAAGACAAAAAGTATGTATACAATAGATGTGATTGGTGCAAAGTTTCTGAAAGTTTATAACAGTCACTTACTAAAGGCACAGACCGGGCACTGAGCTGAAGTCTGCTAAAGCCACTGGAAGAATCCAACACAAGAACACCTCGATATGAAAGACATGGGGAATTATAGAATTTTATAATTTCTTCTATATCTATTTCAGGCAGAGGTAAAATTAATAAGCAAATGCACATATTACATAAAACTATTATGATCTGCTACTGAAATCAATAAGGCTGTAAGACAAACTGTTTTACTCACTGATAGGTTAGCCATTTGTCACGACACAATGATACATGAACAAGAAACACACAGCAACTATAACTTTTATTTTATATATTCATATTCTTCTATTAGCTAAACTAATTCCCAAAGAAATCAAAGCTAAAAAGAAAGTTGTAAGTGTAATGATTTTGTAATTATTGTACAAATGTATATAGAGAGCATACAAACTTAAAAATTAAATCAAATAAGTGAAAAGAACTTTAGAAAAAAAAAAAGATTTGGGATTACACAACAAATGACTATTGACAAATTATTTAATATTAAAATATTTAGCAAATATTTATATACTCAAAAATGCAACACTTTTTAAAATCTGAAATCGGTTAACATTTTTTCTTACCTGAGTCCAGTGATGAGTTGTAGAAATGAACACAGTCCTACTTTCTGTTTTGCAGCTTAGTAGTTAATATAATCACACAATTACCACTACTAATATCAGTACACTGACTTGTGAGACGGTTAATACCTGTTCGAAAAATGCCTTCATGCACTGCATGTAAGAGACAAATGATTGTAAGTAACACAGACAGGAGTGTTTATTTATGTGTGTATGTAAATGTACAGATCTACAAAGACCTCCCTTTCTCACACACACACGCACACACACACACACACACACACACACACACACACACACACACACACACACACACACACACACACACACACACACACACACACACACACACACACACACACACACACTTTAACTCTGCAGTCATAACGGAAGAAAATAGTTTAAACCTTATAAAAACAAAACCATACATACATTCAGTGACCTGTTTATCATATAAAAATAAAAAAAACACCTGCCCTAACCGTAATATTATACTTTAAATATTTTTGTGTTCAGTGAAGATTCACATTTCTTCCCTTTGATACATGTTTTATGTATACCTGTTCAGAGAATTCGAAGATCAGGAAATCATATACAGTATACAATGGCTCAATTCATTCATTTATAAATCCAGAAAGAGGGAAGTGGAATTGACCAGACTGTTAAACATTACCAGGTATTCATAATGCATGGAAATAGTAATGAAGGCTGTCATTTAGTAATGCATTATAATAATCTTCTCCTGCTATAAATAACTTTGCAACTATAACACTTTTCATCATTTCAAGAGGATACCTGTACTTCACTGTAACTGCAGTGTCAATAAGTCTCTGTATTTTTCCACAAAGAGGAAAAGAGGTAGTATTTTAGTACAAATATCACCGAATACTTGGGTGAGCTTGACCTCTGCTGGTCATCATGTGTAATATTCCTCGCTGATAAAATGCTCTTTTATTTGATCTTTTACTTTTACTTTTAAAATATAAGAAAAGAAAAATTAAGAAAAACCTAGCTGTACAAATATGGGCAAGAAATGATCCTGTGCAAATTTAGAAAAATATAGAAATTTTAGTTTGGAAAATGTCCGGGGTGCAAATATGCATGAAAATTCTCCAATGTGGCTGAAATATGTCAGGGATAACTCCTAGAGGGCGCCAAAGCGCCCTGTGATTTTGTGTTGTAGTTTTGTTTCGTTTTACTTCATTTCCCATTATGCACCTCGGTCAGGTGACGTGGGATTATTAGTTTCCTTATAAATAGCTTGTTTTAGTTCAGTGTCGTGTCTTGCATCTGTTGATTTACACCCTGTAAATGTCTGCAAGTTTAGTTCATGTCTCCCGTTACCTTTGTACATGTTTTAGTTTCGTTTTCACTTAAAGTATATCTGTTTTGTTTAAGTTCCCTGTTTTTGTTATAAATAAACATCGTTTCCTTTAAAAACCTGGACCTCTGCATTTATGCCTCGCACCCACAAACCTGACAGAATGCAAGACCGTACAAGAGGCATAGCAGAGGAGCCCCCCCCCGGGAGATTCTTTTGGGGGGGGGCAACGATGTATGCGCTTTGGGAAGACGACGCGGTGGGCGAGTGGATTCCCAAGCGGCGAAGTGAAGAGCAGGAGGAGCTGAGACGGCAGCGTGACTGGGATGGCTGCCGGCTGGCAATACGGCGCACGCCGTTCAGAGGTGGCGCAGCTTGGGGTGACATGAGTCCCCGCACCGACCGGAGGGCAGAGACCGGGAGGTCAGTGTGGGCGGTACGCACAGCCGGGAGCAGTCTCCCAGGTAGCAGGGAGCAGCGTATGGGAGCGCGCGGAGCAAAATGGCGAGCGCATGCATAACCTGCAGGAGCAGGTTGGAATGCTCCAGAAACTGCTGTTGCAGATACGGCTCGAGGAAGACCCAGACCTACCAGCTTCTCCGCCCGACCTCATGAGCGACGAAGAGCTCCTCTCTCTGGCGAGCTGAAACGATGACGACGGCGAACTGGAATACATCCGGTTCAGCGACGACGACAGTGAGCTCTGCTACCCGCTGTACTGCGACGACAGCGAAGGTGAGCTCCGCAGCGGTGACATAGGAATTATTATGAGTTAGTATTCATATATGTACTTACATCAATTGCGAAACATCAAGAAAGTAGAAGTTTGTTCTTTTCTATTACTCATTACTGGATTCAGGTAAGAGAATTTTATAAACACATATATGTGCATGTACAGTCGTGGCCAAAAGTTTTGAGAATTCCGTAAATATTGGAAATTGGAAAAGTTGCTGCTTAAGTTTTTATAATAGCAATTTGCATATACTTCAGAATGTTATGAAGAGTGATCAGATGAATTGCATAGTCCTTCTTTGCCATGAAAATGAACTTAATCCAGAAAAAATGTTTCCACTGCATTTCATTGCTGTCATTAAAGGAGCTGCTGAGATCATTTCAGTAATCGTCTTGTTAACTCAGGTGAGAATGTTGACGAGCACAAGGCTGGAGATCATTATGCCAGGCTGATTGGGTTAGAATGGCAGACTTGACATGTTAAAAGGAGGGTGATGCTTGAAATCATTGTTCTTTCATTGTTAACTATGGTGACCTGCAAAAAAATGCGTGCAGCCATCATTGTATAGCATAAAAATGGCTTCACAAGCAAGGATATTTTGGCTACTAAGATAGTACCTAAATCAACAATTTAAAGGATCATCAAGAACTTCAAGGAAAGAATTGAAACTTTAATTCTTGTTAAGAAGGCTTCAGGGCGTCACGAAAGTCCAGCAAGCGCCAGGATCGTCTTCTAAAGAGGATTCAGCTGCGGGATCGGAGTGCCACCAGTGCAGAGCTTGCTCAGGAATGGCAGCAGGCAGGTGTGAGCGCATCTGCACGCACAGTGAGGTGAAGACTTTTGGAAGATGGCCTGGTGTCAAGAACGGCAGCAAAGAAGCCACTTCACTACCAAAAAAAACATCAGGGACAGATTGATCTTCTGCAAAAAGTATGCCGAATGGACTGCTGAGGACTGGGGCAAAGTCATATTCTCGGATGAAGCCTCTTTCCGATTGTTTGGGGCATCTGGAAAAAGGCTTGTCCGGAGAAGAAAAGGTGAGCGCTACCATCAGTCCTGTGTCATGCCAACAGTAAAGCATCCTGAGACCATTCATGTGTGGGGTTGCTTCTCATCCAAGGGAGTGGGCTCACTCACAATTTTGCCCAAAAACACAGCATGAATAAAGAATGGTACCAAAACACCCTCCAACAGCAACTTCTTCCAACAATCCAACAACAGTTTGGTGAAGAACAATGCATTTTCCAGTACGATGGAGCACCGTGCCATAAGGCAAAAGTGATAACTAAGTGGCTCGGGGACCAAAAGGTTGAAATTTTGGGTCCATGGCCTGGAAACTCCCCAGATCTTAATCCCATTGAGAACTTGTGGTCAATCCTCAAGAGGCGGGTGGACAAACAAAAACACACTAATTCTGACAAACTCCAAGAAGTGATTATGAAAGAACGGGTTGCTATCAGTCAGGATTTGGCCCAGAAGTTGATTGAGAGCAGCCCAGTCGAATTGCAGAGGTCCTGAAAAAGAAGCGCCAACACTGCAAATACTGACTCTTTGCATAAATGTCATGTAATTGTCGATAAAACCTTTGAAACGTATGAAGTGCTTGTAATTATATTTCAGTACATCACAGAAACAACTGAAACAAAGATCTAAAAGCAGTTTAGCAGCAAACTTTGTGAAAACTAATATTTGTGTCATTCTCAAAACTTTTGGCCACGACTGTATATAATGTATTTACAGGTATTTGGTCTGTACTGTATGTACTTATTATGTATTATGTCAATATGTATTTATTTAGTTTATTTGTAGATTTTTTATTATATAAATATTTACCTAAAAAATCCCAATAATCAGTTTTACAGTTTTACGTTCTTTAAATATTGAAAGTCACTTAAACATAATGTTCTGACAATTTAAATATTCTGGGCAAAGGGTTGATTCATGTTTTATGATCATTATAGAACAATTTCAATCCATATTTTTTAATTGGACAAGTGCTGTTCCAAAGATGCTGATATTTACACTGGTATAGTTCACTGTTTCCATCACTTCCATCACGACACAGATCTGGAAAAAATAAGAAACCACTGTAATTTACTTCAGAAAACTTCTGGAATAACATCAAGAGTCAGATGGATGCTCACAAACCATCAAGCAAAGCTGAGCTATTTGCTAAAAAGAGTGGTATGAAGTTATATAAAAAACATTTTATATTAGTATATTAGTATAAAAATAGTATAGTATATTATACTATATACAGTATATAGTATATTAAAACCATTATAAACTTAACTGCAAACTGCCAGTCAGGTTTTGTCTTTCATGGCAGCATGGATTTTCTAATAGCTTGTCCTATTAGGTTATTATGTTTTCAGTGACTGAAAAAAAAAAAAAAAAAAAAAAACTACAGAGGTACATTTTCTGAAGAAAATGTGAGTGGTGCTTGAGATCTTTAGCATGTGCCTAACAGGATACTAGCGTGAGTGCTACAGATTGCCACTGTTGGCACAGCTGGCTCATCAGGGATGATGTGATTATTTTGATGCATACACATTTTCTCACTTTCTATTCACATTTCCATAATTTAAAAGCACCCCATTCCCAAATAAGCCACACGATTTGACACCTCTTTCATGGGCCTTGCTTCGCAAGCACCACCACTCCTATTACTACTACTAATAATAATAGAAAATAATAATAATAATAAGCAAATTGTGTCTAGAAATGCGCTATTTATGCTGTTATTCAGGACGGCACGCATGCTTATTTTTGTGATATTACTTAATTGACTTTCACTGGTTACTGTGAATGTAGTTTCATCATTTTACTAAATTTGTATTATCTCTCCTGATGTGTGGTGTCCTGGGAACTGAGATTATGCTTACTGTAAATGTGCAGGACATGGGGTCCACTACTGTATTAACTGAATGCTTCATTAATGTGTTTCACTGTGACAAAATAATTCAGTATACTATATAATTTAATAGATAATAAAATAAACATATTAATTATTAAAACAGCTACTTCTGCCAGTAACAAAAAAAACTACAAAAATTCTGACAGCAACTTTACATCTAGGTGTCCTCGTGGTGCTTCCGTGGCTTTAACAGACTTTAGCTCAGTGCCCTGTCTGTGATCTAAGTAAGTGTCTGTTATAAACTTGCTGAAACTTTGCACTAGATACTGTAAGTCTATACACTACACGCTCTGTCTCATTGTGTTTTGTTTTTCATGGCAGAGCTTCTGGGATACCACTTCACATCTTGGCGTCATCATGAACAACGCAGACTTTTTGGAAACTGATTCATATGATGATCCAGACATTCGTCTTTATTATGATACCTTAATGATCATCGTTCCCCTTGTCATTGGAGTGTGTGTCAGTCTGCCAGCTCTGATTTGGGCTGTTCAAGTTCTTTACACTCTCCACAAACAGGGAGGCCGAATTTCAGCATTTGTCATCCTCCTCATCATCAATGACTTGGTTGAGCTTGTCTTGAGTGCAGTTATTGCATCTTGTGTGACTGCTAGCTTTGTATGGTCCAATCCTACAAGTTGTGAATATTATGTTATTTATTTATTCATTACATTTAGAATGGTAGGTCTTTACATCCACCAGCTTGTGGCTCTAGAAAGCATGCTTTATCGCCAAAATCAGCAGTGCTCGGCACATGTTTTCTCTCCGCTCTGCTCCACTATAGTCTGTGTCATTCTGTGGTTGGTTTTTTTTGGATGTCAGTTTTTAGGTAGTTGGATTAATCTCATTTTTAGTTCTTCATCTTTATACATTTTAGTCATTACATGTGTTCACACCGTCTCCGTTGCACCTGACCGCATCAATCCTGGCTCAGCCGTTCTGATTGTTTCCACACTCACACTTATCACTTTCTTTTCAACATCTGTCCTTGCGCAAATCATCAAAATTGCCAGTGTCAAATTTTATACACACATTTCTGAATTCTTAGCATTTTTAATAAGTTTAAGGGTCACCTCAGACCCCATACTATGTGTGCTGGTCTCCAAGGAGCAGCTCAGGGTTTATAAACAGCAAGCACACACAGAGCTGAATGCTGACCAGGTATCAGTTAACGTTTAAGACCTTAGAGCTACCTGAAGATAACAAAAGATCCCCCAAAATATCTTTATGGTTGTCCTTATCAGGCAGACTTGAGACCTGAGATTTATAGATAAAATGACAATTAATATTAAAAAATATGAAATATAAATCTAAGCAGCACAGCTGGAAAGCTTTTTTGTCATTGTAATAGCAAAAACTGCTTTCCAGTGGCCCAAGCCAAATTTAAATTGCCATCAAAGTCAGTTTTAAAAAATATCTTCCAATTCTGTATATATGTATTCATCCTTAGTAACTGGACCCGTGTGTACATGATTTTTATTTTTTTTTTTACTTTAGTAATCCATCATAGTATGACTTATGTTGTGATGCATTTGATGCATTTTATTATTATTGTGTTTTTTTTATGTTGTTTTTACTATTATTGTTTTTATTTCTGTGATTTTCTGCTTCTTTTGTAATTATTGTGTTAACTTTGTTCTGAGTAAACATTTTCACTTCATTAGAAACTAATTAATCAGCATAAAATATTTCATATTTTCATATATGCATATTTCAGTCATATATATATATATATACCCTTTATACTTTCCTGATTGTAAGGGACTACCACCAGAGGTCGCTGTGTGCACATGTTTGTTTTTGTTTTGTAGTTTTTGTTAGTCGACTCAGTTTCCCAGAAGGCACCTCGGTCAGGTGATGCGGGTGCTCATCATTAGGATTGTTATAAATAGCTGGTTGTTCTGGGAAACTGGGTTGAGCATTAATACTGTCAGTGGGCATATGTTTTGGTTATGTTTCGTTTTATTTTACTTATGTTTGTTTATCTGGGCTCTGATGTGTTCTGTGATTTGTGTAATGTGTAAGTGTATCTTCTTGGTTTATTTTGTGTATTTATGTGTGTACTGTGTTGTATGTTTATTAAGTTTCCGTTTGCCTCCAGTGTGCTCCCTTAGCCTCTAGCGCGGTCCCCTAGTTTACTCTGAACAATTAAATAATTCATTTCCAAATTTAAAGAAATATATCTTACATACTTTCTCTGTAGATAAGAATATGTTTTAATATGAATGTTTAAGGCTGCCTAAAGAACAGCATTCAAAGCCAAAAGACAAACAATTATTAATAACAAATAAATTGTTAATTAGAAGGGAGGAAATATGTGTGTGTGTGTGTGTGTGTGTGTGTGTCTTTAACATCACTGTCAACATTTTAACCACAGACAAGACCCATACGAGAAAAGATGCAGGCGTCGTCTTTCCACTCTGAAGTAGTTAACACGCATGCAAACCACATTACAAACTGAAACTTGTCTTTTTAAAGACATTTTTTAATGTCTGTATCTGTCTTTTATATAAATACGTAGATTAACTTTAATTTCTACAAATAAAATTGATTTAAAAATAATTTACTAATGGCAAAGAAACTTAAATATTGTATTTACTGAATTAAATATTTGTGAAATTTGCATCATAATTTTCACCCATTAACCTAATAATGTAAGGATATTTAAACTCCACCATTATTTTTCACACAGTCGCTTACTGAAAGTATATTCTTTATAACAGTGACATTTTACACACATATAGAATTTATAATCCTGCTGTAGAGATTGTCCTCTGGGAGAACATTTATCCCTTCATCAGCAAATCTATTTTTTTTAGTTCGCTTGTTCTGTAAGCAATAATCAAATTAAGTTGTTATGAATGAACTTAATTTACAACTTTGGTTTGTCAGATGTACATTACAGCACAGTGAAATTCTTTTTTCTCCCAAATCACTGTTAGAAAGCTGGAGTCATAGTGTGGTATCAGCCATGATACAACATACCTGGACCACTAATCTGTTAGCAGTCCTAAGCACGTTGAAGATCTCACTCATCAGCATCTATACCACTTAATCTTGTATTCAGGGTCATGGGGGACCTCGAGCCTATCCCAGGAGACTTGGGACACAAGGAGCGGTACACCCTGAACAGGGTGCCAATCCATCGTAGAGCATGCATACATACACACACTCACACACTATGGCGAAATTGGAACGCCCATTAACCTAACCTACATTTCTTTGGAACTGTGGGAAGAAACCCACCAAGCACGGGGAGAACATGCAAACTCCATGCACACAGGGACGGGAATCTAGCCTGGCCGGGAATCGAATCCGGACCCTGGAGGTGCAAGGCGACAGTGCTAACCACTACACCACTGTGCCACCTCACTTTGAAGATAATAAAAGAAAATTCATTCGGCATTCACATACAAATAATTTAAAGTCTTAATTCATTTTTCTTCTACTTTTTTTTTTTTTATTAAAAAATTATACCACCAAGAACCACCTTGGTCATTAAAGCCATTTTCATAATACAGTAGGTACGAATGATTAATACCATGCCACTTATTGAACTACTTTTGAACAAGTGTTAAGTGAAAAGTATGTAAAATAAACATACTGTAAACTGTACTTGAGACCACCTTATAAAGTGGACACAGATACATTGATCTATTCCTTGGTAAATACACAGGGTTTATACAAAGAAGTCTCTGATGTATAGCACCTCTTAAAAAATGATGTGAAAGTGTTAGACTGCTCCTAATGTCTAGACTACATTAGGTTAATGGAATCACTTATCAAAATGTTGGTGGTTCAAGGCCCAAACAAACTACCAAGCTGCCACTGGTGCGCTTTTGAGCAATGACCTTAACACTTTCTGCTCCAGGGGCATCATATCATATGGTTGACCCTATGCTTTAGAACAACTGGAATATGCAACTATATTTATTTCACTGTGCTATGCTTTAGATTTGATGAATAAATAGAAATTATATTTTGGATATATTTTCACCAACATTCATTTAGCAGAAATAAAAAATAGATTAATTGTTAGAATAGTTGTTGTTGTTGTTGTTGTTATTTTCAACATATATGTCATTACTTGTTCTATATGTCATTACCAGGAGACATACAGTCTTATGCAAAAGTTTGGGCACCCCTTGATAAATAACAGATTTTTGGTGATTTTTTAATTCAAAAGATGTTAACACAGTCTCTCTTGGAAATGGAAAAAAATGCACAATATTTTCAGCAAACATTGGTGCATAGTTACTTTTTATGTCATAAATTGAACAAAGATAAAAGATAAAAAATAAAAACATTATTGTGGCGCTGTGCAAAAGTTTGAGCACTCTACATAATCAGTACTTAATCAGTAGCACCTCCTCTGGCAGATATCACAGCTTGCAAATTCTTTTTATAGCCAGCTAAAGGTCTTTCAATTCTTGTACTTGGGATTTTCTACCATTCTTCCTAGCAAAAGGAAGCTCTTTTAAGATATACTGACACATTTTCAATGATTTAAACTGTGATGGTGATTTCAAAACCTTCAGGTTGTGTCTTTTGAGGTATTCCATTTGGAATAAGATCATTGTCCTGTTGTAGAAGCCATCCTCTTTTCAGCCTTAGCCTTTTTAAAGATGGTGTGATCTTTGCTTCCAGAATTTGCTGGTATTTAGTAGAATCCATTCTTCCCTCCACCCGTGCAATGTTTTCTGTGCCAGTCTCTGCAACACAATCCCAAAGCATGACAGATCCACCGCAATGCTTAATAGTTGGCAAGGTGTTCTTTTTTTCTGCCTGTGCTGATTGTGGCCAAAGAGTCTCCAAAGAGTTCTAAGAGTTCTATGAAGTCTTAAATTAATCAGTCCACAGCACTTGTTTCCAAAACACATAAAGGTTTTGTAGATGTTTGCTTGCACACTTCTGATGTTGGATTTTATGATGTGGACGCAGGTAAGGTTTTCTTCTGCTGACTCTTCCATGAAGGTCTTGTGGAACGGTGCACCACCACTCCTGAGACTGCTAAATCTTCCTGCAGGTTGTGTCTTTCTAACCAGCATATAAATAGTTCTCTCAGAGAGTTTTCATGGTCTTCCAGATCTCATCTTGACCTCCACAGTTCCCCTAAACTGCCATCTCTTTTTTATTTTTCTCACTGTGGAAACTGCAAGCTGTCAACTCTTTGTTATCTTCTTGTAGCCGTCTACTGCATTGTGGGCATCGTTTTCAGAGTCTCTCCTTAGAGGAACCCATGGTTGTTGAGTGTCCGCAAGTGTGTACACAAGGTTTGAAGAGTCAACGTATTTGTAAAGCTTTGAAATTGGCATTTACTAATGACACCTATTGCCATGCATCAGATCTAACGAGCTGATTAAGATCTGAAACCTTGTAAAAAGAATGTGAGACTCTGGAACTCTTAGGGTGCTCAAACTTTTGCACAGTGCATAATAATATTTATATATTAAATTTTTTTTTTTTATTTTGGCATAGGAGGTAACTATGCATTGATGTTTAATGAAGATATTGTGCATTTTTTCCATTTCCAAGAGAGACTGTGTTAACATCTTTTCAATAAAAAAAATCACCAGAATCTGTTATTTACCAAGGGGTGCCCAAAGTTTTGCATAAGACTGTACATAGGAATTGTGCATATATGTTTAGCAGTTTGTCCTCATATAATTTCAATTATGTCATTAATTGAAATGAGGATGAAATTTTACATAAGATAAAAACTCTACTATTGTTTTGTCATGATATATATTCTGTGCAAGAATTCTGTTGTAACATCTGTACCTCAACAGCCCAGGGGAATAAGATCAAGTTCCCCGGATTACTGAGTTGATGCTTTGTCCCCACCTAGTGTGTCTAAGTATGTACTACCAGCACTTAAGCACTAAACATGAGCACCTGTGAATTCCTTGTGTGTCTGACTATTTATTCCAGTCGAACCCATAGGGCTTCGCCTGTTCACTGTTGTGCACGTCTCTCGTCTTCACCCGGTCGTGTCTAAATGTTGTGTTTAAATCGTGTGTCTACTTTTCCCTTCTCACTCCCAGGACTGAGCGTTGTCTGCAGGTGTGGGATCCTTTGAGGAAAGGACAATCCTTCACTAGTCACATGGACTTTGCAAGTGCTTCATTTTCGTTATCGTTCTCCTCCCGTGTGAGACTTTTCTGTTTACCCACCTGCAGACCCAGTCTGGGAACTCAGCTCAGGACCGCAGTGCGCGTCAAGAGACATTGTGTGTTGTGTGAAAAAAAAAAAAAAGAAATATACTTGTGAACATGGAATCTGCATCTGCGTCTGATTCTTCCCGAGGAGACATGACAGATGAACAGGCCTTTCCAGACGCAGCAGGAACACCTCTACCTGAGGAGGAGGCACCAGTCCTCGATTACATCCGGGGCCAACAACACGAGATTGACGGGTTGGCCAGAGCGGTGAATGACCTGGCTCGCGGGATGGAACAACTCATGCACCGCTTGCCCTCTGGTTCGCGCTCCACACCGCTACCACCCCGCCCTAACCCCCCGGAAAGGTATGATGGAAATCCGGAGGGGTGCAAGCGGTTTCTCCTGGCCTGTGAGCTGTGGCTCGTGGAGTATCCGGACATGACGGATCTACAGAAGATCTGCTTCGTCACTCAACAGCTCACAGGTGCAGCAATGGATTGGGCAGCGGCAGTTTGGAGCGCAGGCGGGATCACAGCGCTGAATTACCCACAGTTTCTCTCGGAGTTCCGCACGGTATTCGATCACCCCGATCAGGGTAGAACGGGGGAACAACAGCTGCTGAGGCTTAAACGAGGGACTGCCACCGTCGTGGATTATGCGATCCGTTTTGAGGTACTGGCTGCGGAGAGTGGCTGGTGTGACCACAGTCTCCTGGCAAGGTTCCGCGACGGATTACAACCCGAAGTCCAGCTGGAATTAGCCTGCCGGGACACGGGCATGTCATTAGACGAGTGCATCACGCTGGCAATAAAACTGGACCAGCACCTCCGTAGCCAGAAATGACACCTTGCCCCGAAAACCACGCCCAAATGGTCGGAGTTCAACCGTCGTTCTAGCCTCAGCACCCCCGCGACGGAACCCCGGGAAGGTACTCCGGGAGAGCCTATGGACATCGGCACCTCCCGCCTAACTACCCAGGAGAGAAGGCGACGGATCCAATCGGGGCTGTGCTTATACTGTGGGGGGGACACACATCTCATAAATCACTGCCCGTTACTACAAAAAGTAATACACATCACACCCCCACGTACACATCACTCATTCTGTGTAAAAGCACTATTATCTTATGTTAACCGTTCTTTGTGTGTTTTCCCCCTTATAGATTCCGGTTCGGCTGGAAATTTTATAACTTCTTCTCTTCTTTCCTCGCTACAGGCTCCCTTGTCGAAGCTACCATCCCCTATCGCAATTAAAGCTCTGGATGGTCATAACCTTAGACACTCGCCTATTAAACAGATATCTGCGCCACTTCGATTAACTTTTCCCGGTCACTCCGAGGAACTAAAATTCTTCGTACTCCCTCGGTCAGATCATTCCGTCGTGCTGGGTCTACCCTGGCTCAGTTCTCATAATCCCAATTTTGATTGGGAAAAATCTCGCATCCTATCCTGGGCCCCTAGATGTGCAAAAAAGTGTATACCGCCGACATTGACGGTCCAAACCACCTCAATTGAAAGCCCGCAAGCCCTAGTATCAACAAAGGTACCATCAGAGTATGCACAGTTTCAAGACGTGTTTAGCATTAGGGCGGCCGCACGACTTCCCCCTCATCGGCCGTGGGACTGCGCGATAGAGATTTTGCCGGGGAAAGCACCGCCGAGCTCATGTATTTACCCATTGTCCATGGAGGAGACACGGGCTATGGAGGAATACGTGAGTGAAGCTCTCCAGCAGGGTCTCATCAGTAGGTCCACGTCACCCGCCTCGGCAGGTTTTTTCTTTATCGATAAGAAAGGGGGGGCTTACGTCCCTGTATTGATTATAGAGGTCTCAATGCAGTAACAGTAAAATACAAGCACCCACTACCGTTGGTACCGGCCGCAATCGACCAACTCCGAGACGCCTCTATTTTCACTAAACTCGACCTCCGCAGCGCCTATAATCTCGTTCGTGTGCGTGAAGGCGATGAGTGGAAGACTGCGTTTAGCACGACATCAGGCCATTATCAATATAATGTGATGGCTTATGGATTGGTAAACGCACCTGCGGTGTTTCAGGGGTTCATGAACGACGTGTTTAGGGATATGTTAAGCCGGTATGTTATAGTATACTTGGATGATATCTTGGTATACTCTCGGTCATATTCCGAGCACGTCCAACATGTAACGGCCGTCCTTCATCGACTGCGCAAACATGGGCTCTATGCGAAGGCGGAGAAGTGCGAGTTCCATAAGAAGGAGGTTGCATTCCTTGGCTACCGCATAGGGCCACAGGGGGTCAAAATGGAGACGACCAAGGTGGAGGCGGTGCAACAATGGCCGGAACCCCAATCGGTAAAGGCGCTACAGAGTTTTCTGGGGTTCGCTAACTTTTACAGACGCTTTATCCGAGGATTTAGTATGCTGGCAGTGCCGCTCACAACCCTTCTAAAGGGGAAGCCTAAGCGTCTGCGTGAGTTTCCGCCGGAGGCACGCAGAGCTTTTCGATATCTAAAAACAGCATTCACTACGGCACCGATATTAAAAATCCCCGACCCGACCAAGCATTTTTTGGTTGAAGTCGATGCCTCCGAAGTGGGGATTGGAGCGGTGCTGTCGCAGCGTCATGGCAACCCAGGAAAACTCCACCCTTGCGCTTTCTTCTCGCGTAAACTAACACCTGCCGAGCGCAACTATGATATTGGCAATCGCGAACTGTTAGCAGTAAAAGTGGCGTTAGAGGAGTGACGGCACTGGCTAGAGGGAGCTGAACACCCATTCGTGGTACTAACCGATCATCGCAACTTAGAGTACATCCAACAAGCAAAACGATTAAACCCTCGCCAAGTCCGCTGGGCGCTGTTCTTTTCTCGCTTCCGCTTCACTATAACGTATCGTCCCCCTCACCGACCATCCCATCACGTTGGTGAGCCTCGACTCCCTCCGGTAACACGGAGGCAGCCCTCAAACCCCCTCCTGGGAGCAGGTCCTGGGGGGGGTACTGTAACATCTGTACCTCCACAGCCCAGGGGAATAAGATCAAGTTCCCCGGATTACTGAGTTGATGCTTTGTCCCCACCTAGTGTGTCTAAGTATGTACTACCAGCACTTAAGCACTAAACACGAGCACCTGTGAATTCCTTGTGTGTCTGACTATTTATTCCAGTCGAACCCATAGGGCTTCGCCTGTTCACTGTTGTGCACGTCTCTCATCTTCACCCGGTCGTGTCTAAATGTTGTGTTTAAATCGTGTGTCTACATTTCCCTTCTCACTCCCAGGACTGAGCGTTGTCTGCAGGTGTGGGATCCTTTGAGGAAAGGACAATCCTTCACTAGTCACATGGACTTTGCAAGTGCTTCATTTTCGTTATCGTTCTCCTCCCGTGTGAGACTTTTCTGTTTACCCACCTGCAGACCCAGTCTGGGAACTCAGCTCAGGACCGCAGTGCGCGTCAAGAGACATTGTGTGTTGTGTGAAAAAATAAATAAATAAATATACTTGTGAACATGGAATCTGCATCTGCGTCTGATTCTTCCCGAGGAGACATGACATCTGTGTATATCATGTAGTGAACAACACAGCTTTCAGGGTGATGTTTATTTGATACAGACAGATTAATGTCACAATACATGATCCATATTTGTGGCAAAGCAAAAGCTTACAAAGGGAACAACAACTATAAAGCCATCAGATGTAAAAAAATAAAAAATACTATACTATAGACATCTTTAGAGGAAATATTATACAATCAATACAATACTAATCCTACTACATAATACTGCCTGACCTAGGTGTGTATTTCTTATTGTGTCTTATCTTCTGGTTTGAGCCAAATATTTCTCCCTGCAGTCAAGAACAAACAGGATTGGCTCTGAGTTAAACCCAAAAGGTAGATAAAAAATTTTCAGAAAAAAATGGCACATACTGTATAAAAGGAACAATGTAAAAATAGTGAAACAGCACTAAAACTCTTGACTTCCTGTCTGTGGCCTGGTTTGTGTCAGGAGGGGTTTTTACAAATCACACATGTGACTGCACACATAATTACAGGTACCACCCATAAACATACATTTATTTCAGCTCTGGTTTTGCTTTGGATGAACTGGAACCCAACAGATATCAGACACACAAATAGAGCAGGCTGGGAAGAAAAGTGATGAATATTTGTTAGTAAGAATGGATTCTAAGGCCACCAGCTGGTTAATAGGATGCCCACAGAGCCTAGCTCCAAATAGCAGATATCGGCAATATCATAAGCTGTATATTCTCTGCACGTGTTTGTTACATAAACTGGACCTATAATCAAATCCAGCAAGTCACTTAGCAGGAGGAAGATACTGATAGATAATATTTGACTTCCAGTTTTGTGGTGATGCTACAGAACTCTGAGAGCCTAAAGCAGAGCTGGAAAACCTACAAACACCCCAGTGATAAGGAAAAAGGACAGGCGGATGTTTGCATAGTTTTCACATAGTCTGAAAGCGTTCCGTATGTACATGACTTGTTCTCTCTTCTGCTTCTTTAAGTGCTGTAATAAAGTATTTTGTGTGAAATACTATGCATTATTTTGCAACAAGCTTCAATTATTAAATTATTAGTACTGATGTGGTCAAGCAGACTTGACAGGAAGTGAAGTTGATTATTTTCCATAGCATAATATTTCATTCTGAGAAATTAGTCAATTAATACAATTTTATATTTGATAAAGAATGTCATGTCTTATTATTAGTGTTACACAGGTTACAATTAGCTGTTTCTAATTTCAGAAACGTTCATACAATCATATCCTTTTAGCATTTATTCCATATACATCTATATAAAAACAATCCCTTAGCAGCTCTTCTTTGCTCTCAGTTTTTTTTTAGTCAATAAGACAGAAAATTCAACATTTCATGTTTCAGAGAAATTAAAAATCTGTCCTGGAGATTGCCCCATGGTGAAAAACATACTGACTGTTACTAAGCCCTGACACTGCACCTCCACACCTCCTCTACACATGTGAGTGGGTTGGCTCCATGAAGAGGAAATCGAATTCCTGGTTCTGGAACAGTCCACCACTGACCTCATTTCCAGATGCCCTTGGCTTGCCCAACATTAACCCATTATCTCCTGGGAGAGTGGAAAGATCCTGAAGTGGGAGATAACTTGTGTGGGGCATTGTGTAAAAATTGATCCGGTCATTTCCATCAATACAACTTCCAACGAAAGCTTGAGCAACCAACAAATATTCAAGTTATCCTTGACTCCTACTCCCATTTTCAGGATGTTTTCTGCCCAAGGCTAGCCATGCAGTTACCCCCTCATAGACCATGGGACTGTTTCATCATTCTCCTTCCAGGTGTACCATTGCCCAAAAGAAAAATCGACTCTCTGTCTATTCCTGAAAAGAAGGCCATGGAATCAGACATTGAAGAGGCCCTTAGGCAAGGGTACATCAGATCCTCCATGTCCCCTGCTGCTTCTAGTTTCTTGTTTGTGGCTAAGAAAGATGGAGGGCTTTGTCGCTGTATTGATTACCGAACCTTAAACAAGATCACTGTCAAGTTCAGTCACCCACTTCCACTCTTTCCTTCTGCCCTTAAACAACTGCGGTGTGCGTGGATTTTCACCAAGCTGGATCTCTGAAGCATGTACAATCTCATTCGAATATGCGAGGGGGATGAATGGAAGACTGCAGTCATCATCCCAACAGGGCACTTTGAATACCTCATCATGTCGTATGGATTGGTCAATGCCCCCTCTGTATTCCTAGGTTATATGAATGAATTGTTCTGGGAGTGTCTAAATACATAATAATAATAATACATTTTATTTATAATGCACTTTATATTTGAGGCAAATCTCAAAGTGCTACAAATTATTTCTACTTAAAAGCTCTAATAAAAAGGAAAGTTTTAAGACCAGTTTTAAGATCATCAACAGTCTGTGGCATCCTCAGATACTCAGGGAGAGCATTCCACAGTCAAGATGCCGCCGAGCAAAAAGCCCGATCTCCCATGGTATGAAGCTTGGTCTTCGGAGGTTTCAGACGATGACCTGAGACAGAGCGGAGGTTTCGTGAAGATGTATGTGAAGTGATAAGTTCTTTGAGATAGGGAGGGGCATCACCATAGATGCACTGGTGGGTAAGAAGGGCAACCTTGTATTCAATTCTGAATGAAACAGGCAGCCAATGAAGAGATTTGAGGATGCGTGTAATATGATCATATTTACGTGCCCGCATCAGGATCCTAGCAGCGCAGTTTTTAATATATTGCAGCTTTTGGAGGCTTTTTCCAGAAGTCCCAATGAGGAGAGCATTGCAGAAGTCCAGCCTGGAGGAGACAAACGCATGGACTAACTTTTCCGCATTTGCAAATGTAAGTTCTGGATGCAGTTTAGCAATGTTCCAGAAGTGAAAAAAAGATGTCTTACACAGATGTTTGATATGGGCCTTATACATCAAATGAGAGTCCATTTTAACCCAGAGGTTAATAACAGATGTCGACAGTGGGATATTCTGACTGGAAAAGGTGATGCTAGTGATGTTGGATGTCCTAAACTGGTGTGGGGTGTCTACTAAAATAGCTTCAGTCTTAGAACTGTTCAGCTGCAGGAAATTTTCCTTCATCCATGACTTTACCTCCTCCAAACAGAGAGTCAAAGTGGGTGATGGCGGAGTAGATGAGGAGGTTGAGTTTATCCTGAGGTAAAGCTGAGTATCATCAGCATAGCAATGAAATAAAAATTTTGTGCCGGCTGATGGCACAGCCCAGAGGAAGTATATACAATATAAACAACATAGGGCCAAGCACTGAGCCCTGAGGAACACCACAGGTAACACTGTGTGTAGCGGATTTAGCGGCTCCCAGGGCAACATGCTCCATTCTTCCGGTAAGATAAGATGAGAGCCAGTTGTAAACAGAGTCAGAGAGACCTACAGTATGACGTAATCTATGAAGAAGGATATCCTCACCTACTCCTGGAACAAGACAGAACATTGCCTCCATGTACTATAACTGAGGTTCGCTGAAGACTCAGAAAACTCCAGCTGTTTCTAAAGGCAGAGAAATGTTCCTTCCATCAACACTCCATACAATTTCTTGGCTACCACATTAGCCCTCATGGTGTCAAGATGGAGAGGTAGGTGGAAGCTATCCGGACTTGACCCATTCCATCAAATATCAAACAGCTTCAACATTTCATAGGTTTCACAAATTTCTCAAAAATTAAAAAGAAGATTTATCAAAAAACTACAGCTTGCTCATCTCCCGTTCACCAGTCTCTTAAAGGGCAAACCAAAAGCCCTATTCTGGACTGCCGAGGCCGCGAAAACCATGTCCGCCCTTCAGAGAGCATTCACGTCAGCACCAATCATCATACTCCTGGACCCAAACAAATCTTTCTTTGTAGAAGTTGACACATCACAATCAGATGTTGGTGCTGTACTGTCTCAGCAGCAGGGAAACCCCCCTTAGTATCTTCCATGTGCCATCTTTTCCCAAAAGATTTCTCAGTTGAAGAGGAACTGTTACTTTGGAAATCGAGAACTCTATGCCATAAAATTGCCCCTAGAGGAATGGAGACGCTGGTTTGAGGGGCGCTTTATCATTTTACTGCCCTCACTGATCATCGAAACTTAGAGTACCTCTGTGAAGTCAAGCGTCTAAGTCCATGGGTGTTATTTTTCACTAGGTTCCAATTCACCATCTCATATCGACTAGGAACAAAAAACACCAAAGCAGATGCTCTCTTTCACTTTCACTTGCCTGATGATAATCTGTAACCCACTGAAAACATTCTATCTCTGACCTTATTTGTTTCTCCTATCCACTGGAGACTGGATGATGAAATCTGAACCCTGTCCACCTCAATGTCACAACTTATTAATCAAATTCACACGTTGCTGAGCACTGGTCCCCCGGGGCCAATGAAACACTCTCACAGCTAGAAGAACACTTCTGGTGGCCCAACAAGGCCAAACATGTTAGAAGGTATGTGAGGGGATGCCGGGAGTGTGCTGTGACCAAAGACCCCAGCACTTGCCCTCAGGAAAACTGCTATCCCTACCAATTCCCCATTGTCCCTGATCACACCTAGGGGTAGACTTTGTCCCAGATCTCCCCTCTTATGGGGGCAACACCTGCATACTGGTTATCATGAATAATTTTTTAAAATCCTGGCGTCTGGTTCCCTTAAAAAGTCTCCCCTCTGCTAAAAAAAACAGCAGAGACCCTCTTTAACCAGGTTTTTTTTGGTTTGGATTTTCGGAATCCCAGAGGACATTGTTTTGAACAGGGGACCTCAGTTCGTGTCAAGGTTCTGGAAGGCCTTTTTTCAACTCCTGGGTGTGACCATAAGTCCATCTTCTGAGAACCATCCCCAAAGTAATGGCCAGATCGGGCCGAGTACAAACAAAACTCACTCTGCCAACCTTCCACTGTACTCACTCCGTGTCAGTGCATACTCGGTTAACAACATCCACTGTTTCCCTGGAACAGAGAACCGTCAGAAGTACCAGTGGTAACACACAGGTTCCAGGAGAGTGAGAGGATTTGGGACTCAGCTCATCAACAATTTAAAACATCACTCCAAATATGTAGTTACTCCTGAGAATGACAATGAAAGTAAAACCCTTGAAAATATCAAACCCTTTTGAATATGCAGCAATATGTAGCTTTAACACATCCTTAGAATTCCAGAAACAGTACTTTACACTGGTGATATTTACTGGTAATATATATCCTTAATAATCATAACTAGATGTTTTTTATATTTGTCATCTTTGTCTTTACAAAACTTCTCACTTTTCTTTACCAAGAGCTCTGCTGTGGAGAATTGCGGTCAGAAGGGTGACAGCTGGCCTTTGGGATCTACAGGAAGAGTGTGAAGAAGCTGTTGAAGGTGACTGTAGTCCTTGAGGGTCTGGGTGACAATGCAGCAGCTTTAGGAGTCATTTTTTGTCAGGTCTGTGCTCTAAACATTGAATTCCAAAAGGCCTGGATGGACCGCTATGAAGCTGTGCAAACCATTTATATTGAAACTAACTTTTGTTGCCATGGACTCTTTTTTTGTGTCTGACACATTGGGGGAAAAAGTCTTCAAAAGTTACATATTAAAGCTTAAAATGGCTAAATAGTTATAGTATTGTAATATAAAAGAATCAGTAAGAGAGGATCTTGTGTGCTTCAGGAACTTTAATGACCTTTAAACAAAATACAATCTGTATTCGCCTGTTTTATGCAGATCACTGTTTTTAACTTTGGCTAGTTTTGGAAGAATAAAGTTTTTTTAAAAGTAATGTTTGTGTGTTTTCATTGTTGGGGTATTGTTAGGCCAACTTGTTTTTATAGAAAACTAATAATAATAATAATAATAATAATATAATTTTAAAAGTAAAATTTGTTAAATAAAAAAAAATATTAAACTCCTGTTTCAATTATTTAATACAAAGTCAGCAACAGTTAGTTTAAATATGCAAGTACTTTATGAAAAATAGTAGGCAATTCTACATCATTATAAACAGTATAACATCTTAACAAACGTGTGTATCTATTGAGAATTGTAGTTGTAATTAAATGCATTTCAGATAATAAATTGTGCTTTACATTGTATCCTCAAATCACGCATTCTTGCTGGGTTTATTATTGAATATATAGATTTAACATTGCCATTATAATGACAAAATCTTGCTGTTACCTCATATATAGATATTCATTTATAAACTGTCCATTTATCCACAATTCTGAAGACAATAGCTGCCTGACACTTTTTTAATTGTCTAAAATCCTTAGGTAGAATTTAGAGATTTAACTCAAACCTTTCCCTGTTCCCCCGTGTGTGCGTTTTTTTTTTTTTTTATAAAGTCTGAACTGCTCCTTAGAAACCAGCACACACAGCAGTGGGTCTGTGATCGTTCTCAAACTTATTAAAGAGGCTGACAATGGTATGTAACCGTTAAAGTTACCAGTAGCAATTTCGAACACAATTGTCACACCCGCTGTTGCACAGAAAGTGATAAGTGTGAGTGTGGAAACAATCAGAACTGCTAAGCCAGGCTTTATGTGATCAGATGCAGCAGAGGCTTTGTAAGTGAGAATGCATGTGATGACTATAATGCAACAAGGAAAAAAGCTGAAAATCAAATTAAGCCAAATATTTAAAAACTGACATCCAAAGGCCAGCAGCCAAAGAATGATGCAGGTGATGGTGGAACAGAGCGGAGAGAAAACATGAGCAGAGCTGAGCTGTTTTTTGAGAGAAAGCATGCACTGTAGAGCCACAAGCTGGTGGAGGTAAAGACCACTAATTCTTAAAGTAATAAATAAATATCTAAGAATTGTGTCTCTAATCAACATGAACCAGTTAAATTTTCGTAAATATTGTTCCTCAATTATTTTTTTTAAAGATAGTGTAGCACTAAATTGTACAATGCTGGTTATTACATATGTTGCAACAACTGCACTCAGGAGAAGCTCAGCCAAGTCATTGATGATGAGGAGGACGATGAAGGCTGAAATTCGGCCTCCCTTTTTTTGTTGAGTGTAAAGGAGATAAAAAGCCCAAATCAGAGCTGACAGGCTGACGCACACTCCACTGACAAGGAGAATGGAGATTATCAGGTCATCATAATAACCATAAAGGTGAAAGGGATGATAACGTGAATAGGGTTCCCTAAAATATCCATAATCCATGATCACTCCAAGGTGTAGAGTAAACTTAAAAATAAATAAATAATTATAACAATAAGACGGAAAGTATGTAAACACATTGTGTAGATGTGTAGATATATAGATAGGTATATATATATTCTTATTAGCTAAACTAGTTAGACCAAAGCTAAAAATAAAATTTATTTTGCCATGAGTGGCCAAGACTGATTGACAGCCTTTTATATGTTTAGTTATTGTTTTTAAAATCAGAAATCGATTAGCATTTTTTTCTTACCTGAGTCCAGTGATGAATTGTAGAAATGAACACACTCCTACGTTCTCTCTTGCAGCTTAGTAGTTAATATAATTACACAATTACCACTACTAATATCAGTACACTGACTTGTGAGACGGTTAATACCTGTTCGAAAAATGCCTTCATGCACTGCATGTAAGAGACAAATGATTGTAAGTAACACAGACAGGAGTGTTTATTTATGTGTGTATGTATGTAAATGTACAGATCCAAAAAGACATACACACACACACACACACACACACACACACACACACACACACACACACACACACACACACACACACACACACACACACACACACACACACACACACACACCTTTAACTCTGCAGTAATAATGGAACATCTTGCAGTAATGCACTCATCAAAGAAAGCAGTTTAAACCTTAAAAAACAAAACCATGCATACATTCAGTGACCTGTTTATCATATAAGAAAAACACCTGCTCCAATCCTAATCCTAACTGTATTATACTTTGAATATTCACATTTCTTCCCTTTGATAGATGTTTTATGTATACCTGTTCAGAGAATTAAAAGATCAGGAAATCATATACAGTATACAATGGCTCAATTCATTCATTTATAAATCCAGAACGAGCGAAGTGGAATTGACCAGACTATGAAACATTACCAGGTATTCATAATGCATGGAAATAGTAATGAGGGCTTTCATTTCCCCCTAGTAATGCATTATAATTATCTTCTCCTCCTATAAATAACTTTGGAGGTATAACACTTTTCATCATTTCAAGAGGTGATGGAACCAGAGGTCATGGATACCTGGACTTCACAGTAACTGCAGTGTCAGTAAGTCTCTGTATTTTCCCACAAAGACGAAAAGAGGTAGTGGGAAAGTATTTTAGTACAAATATCACCTAATACTTGGGCGAGACTGCCCTTATTTGGTCAAAATGTGTAATATCCCTCGCTGATAAAATGCTCTTTTATTTGATCTTTTACTATTATCATGCTGATACTTGAATGGCACACCAATAATGGACAGAGGTACAGTATAAGTGGGGCAGGGACCAGCTTCCTCAAAGCAGTTTTCTGGCACTTGGGACACCTTTTGGCAGAAAATGTTCATCTCAATATTGGGTACAGTCTTGTAAAAGCTGGAAATGGTGTGTGGCTGCCGTGATCCCCCCTCCCTCAAGAGGGGGGATTTTACTATAAACAAGGCCATTTAAGCCCTATTTATTCATTTACCTTGTGTCACCACTAGATGGCCCTTTGTTCTCAAGAAGACGATAACGCAAGCCAGCAATTTAGCTGCTGGTTTTCAATCACATGATTTAAACCGTCCCCACCCCCACTGGTTTATTTACATTCAGCACAGGCAGTTTATTTACATTCCAGAATTTCTAAAACAGTATTCTACACACTCTGGTGGTATATAGGCTTATTAATGTCTTGTAATTTATATTTAAAATTTTTTAAACCAAAAATAGATATTCTGTCAAGTTTATCTATCTTCGTCTTCAGTAAATCCTCTTGTTCTCTTTAACCAGAGCTCTGCAGTGGAGAGTTGGGTTATACTACTACTACTACTACTACTACTACTACTACTACTAATAATAATGATGATGATGATGATGATGATGATGATGAGAATAATATATTTTATATAATAATAATAATAATAATAATAATAATAATAATAATAATAATAATAATGACATGTAAATACCATTGAGTAAGACATAAGAGTGGTGGTAGTAATATGAAAAGCATGCAGTGCCTAGTTTTGCGGCAATGTGGTGAGAAATGTTTATATATGCACTATTATGCTAGATTAATTAATCTAAATACAGTACCAATTTTTGTATGTTTATGTGGTTGTCAAATATATGTACTAAAATAATTGGCATGTGACACATCATTTGACACTTTTGCTAGGTTATTTACTGTTTGAATTGCTGTGTTTACTATGTTTCATCTGGAGAAAGATATGTGTGCTGTAATACGGTAACTGTTGGTAAACTGATATGAGCCAAATGAGGAAAATGTTTGTTTTTCTCATCATTTTGCAAGTTGAAAAGGAATATTTCAAAGAACACATTTTGAAGTACATTTTAAGGTACAATGCTCAATTTTTGTTAAGTATTTACACAGACTAGAGTCACAGTTTTCCAAAGATGCTGTAGATAAAGAAATGATGATGTGAAGATGATGATGATAAAGAAAAGCTGGGCTACAGTGACCAGGCTGATGGTGAAAGTACCAGGGTGAATGATCCAAGATTTAAGATTCAAAGAAATTGCTTAGTCTTGGTTACAGTTGCATTGATTTATTTACCGGTAAGAAAGGAAAGGAGTGACAGATTATTAGATTTTTAAAAAAAAAAAATAAAAATTAAAGAAATTAAAAATGTAAATAATAAAAATAAAGAAATATAAACTAGAATTAAATATAGCACACAGTAATATTTAAATGTTGCTCTAAAAATAATTAATTTACAGATATTGCATTTGGAATGGAAATAGAAAAGAAGGAAATTGCACAAATGGTACTGGTAGTCAGATATTGCACTTGGAATTGATATTGAGTGTAGTGTATTAATGTAATATTCTTTAGTAACTACAGACAGTCTCTATCCCGTAGTGTAAATGTTACAGAGACGAGATGTCTCATTTTATGGCCATTGGGAGAGAAGATCTCCTGTGGCGCTTTGTAGAACACCTGGTCATAGTCAGTCTCTGGCTGAGTTTGTTCCCCTGGTCGGAGAGAACACTGTATAGCGGATGAGAAGGATTGTTCAAGATTGTATGTATTTGGACAGAATCCTTCTCCTTGCCACAAAATCAACAGGGTCCAGCTCCATGCCCATGACAGATCCAGCCCTTTTAACTGCCTTGTCCAGTTTATTTCTGTCTGTCGCTTACATCTGCCACAACAGATTCATAGAACATCTGCAGAATGGTATTGCAGATGTTGAAAAACCTGAGTTTTCTCATAAAGTACAACCTGCTCTGTCCTTTCTTGTAGAGTGCCATTGTGTTAACTGACCAGTCCAGTTTGTTATCTAGATGAACTCCCAGGTATTTATACTCTGAAACCATGTCCACTGTCTCTTGGTCTTGGATGTGTGGTTGAAATCACCGGAGATCAGGAGAAAGGCATTTGGGTGCCAGGTTTGGAGTTTGGCGGTGACCGAGTGGATGATGACACATGTGATGTCAGCATTCGCAGACAGAGCAATGTACACGGCAGTTATTACAACATGAGAGAATTCTCTGGGTAAATAATATGGGCGAAGTCAGACAGCCAGCAGTTCAATATCCGGACTACAAACACACTCCTTAACAGCCACATGACCACACGTTGTTGATGTAAATAGCCAGTCCCCCTCCTTTCCTCCTACCGCTCTCTCTCTTTGTCCTGTTGCTCCGCATCACGCTGAAGCTGTCCAGTGTAATACTTGTGTCAGGCACATCACCATGTAACCAAGTCCCTGTAAAACACATCAGACTGCTCTCACCGAAGATGTTTACTGTCCTTACTAAAGCATTCAGCTCGTCCGTCTTGTTATCCAGAGATCTCACATTGGCCATGATAAGAGACAGGAGATACGGCTTGCACTTTCTGATTCTTTTCCTCCACTCCATTCATCTCTCCTCATCTTTGCATCCTCTGCGTTCTCTCGGAGTCCTCCTTTGTATCTCATCTGGGATGTTTAAAGACCGAAACACAACTGTGTCTCCAATGCTGGCCGGCTTTAATGCCATGAGCTTTTTCCTAGTGTAAACAAAGGAACCGTCTCCATGCTGGTGTGCTCTGAACGCAGAAAACATGAATATTGCTGTATAACTAATAAAGATAACACTTTCAAACCGCATGATTTGAAAGGGCAGATCGTACTGACTTAAGGAAAAAATAAAGTTATAAATAAATAAATAAATAAGGAGAAGTATTAAAAACAAGTAAAACACACCGCACCAAGCTGCTGCACGCTCACACAATCTTACTAATCACTTAATGATGAGGAAGGTGGAGAGCCACCTGATATGAATGAGAATTTAAGGCGATGAGTATTTTGTTTGTATGCATTTCTTTTCACCCACCTTGCTGAGAGAAAGGTGTTGTACTAGGTGTTTTTTTTGTACTTCATTATCATAATGGTTAAAAATATTATATTAGTTGCTTGTAATCTTTTTATCACAAATAAATTTAGTAAATACATTTTTGGAGATATAAATGTTTTCTTTTAATTGGCGATGATAAAAATTAGTCTAATTTAATTTCCAATTTCGGACTTTGCCATTGTATACTGAACCGACATTGTGCCAACCTATCTTCGGCCTCACCAATAAGCCAACGTTGGGCCTTCTTCTTTGTCTTCTGGCTGTTTGCTTTCTGGGGTCGCCACAGCAAATCATCTGCCTCCATCTAACCCTATCCTCTGCATCCTCTCCTCTCACACAATCTACCTTCATGTCCTTTCTAACTGCATCCATAAATCTCCTCCTTGGTCTTCCTCTAGACCTCCTGCCTGGTAGTAACAACCTCAGCGTTCTTCTACCAATATATTCGCACCCTCTCCTCGGAACAGGTCAAAACCACCTCAATCTGGCCTATCTGACTGTATCTCCAAAACATCTAACATGGGTTTCCCTCTGATGGACTCATTCTTGATGCTATCCATCCTTGTCACTCCCAAAGAGAACCTCGACATCTTCATCTCTGCTACCTCCATCTCCTGTCTTTTTTTCAGTGCAACTGTCTATAAGCTATAAAGTATCACTGGTCTCACCACTGCCTTCATTTTATTGTCCCTGATACTCTTATTCCAACCTGCTTGACACACACCTCTTCACCTCCTTTCCACACTCTTCTTTGCTCTGGACTGTTGACGCTAAGTATTTAAAGTTCTGCACCTTCTTTACCTCTTCTCTCTGTACCTTCACCGTTTCACTTGGATCCTTCTCATTCACACACATGTATTCTGTCTTGATATGGCTAATCTCTCCAGATTTTTCTCCACCTGTTCCCTGCTCTCTCTACAAATAGTTGCATTAATAAGGCAACTTAGGGCAAAAAGACAAAATGACATGGGGCTAACCACTGGTGCCAACATTGGCCCAACGTATGTACTGCCATTGGCCCAGCGTTGGCCCTTCAGCAATGTGCTATCTGGGTCTAATTTAATTTTAAATTTCCAACCTTGACATTACCTACAGAACCAGCATTGGGCATTGGGCCAAACTTGTAATTATCTACTAGACCAATGTTGAGGCAACCTATCTTTGGCCCCACCACTGATGCCAACATTGGGCCAACGTATGCCTTGTGTTGGCCCTTCAGCATTGTGCTATCTGGGTACCATGCCCAAGTACAATTACAATAATTACAGTTCATTGATCTATGCAAATCAAAAGAATTACATCATTGAATCAAGGGTACTGGGATCGGAGCCTGAAAAAAAAAAAAAAAACACCTGTTGAGTGCTTATTCCTCCTAGTTTACTACCTATATTTACATACATGTAGACACACGTACCCAGTAAAAACTTTTACATGTACCGACTGACCAGTTGTATGTTTGTTATTGTGCTGGAAAAAAATAATCTGGTTGGAGCTAAATGATTCTCTCTGCAGACAAGAACCTAGTGTACTTGAGTGTGGAGTAAAAACAGATTATTGGCTTGTATGAGACATTTATTTAACTCATATCACAGGTTACACAATAGATCAATGTTCAGTAGATAACTATATTAGTTTCAACACTTTTAATAACAAATTATTTAATAAATATACCTACAGGTAATTTGGAAAATCAGACAGTAAACTTTAATGCTACTGAATGCACTGCTCAAAATTGACCAGAGAGTGCATCCACAGAGCAGATAAGATACAGATAAAAAATAAGGTGTGATCTTTTACCACACGTAGCAAATTCACATTTATACAGACAAGCACACAAGATGCAAACTGATAAGAGCGGAGATGCATGTGAGGTCTTTTACCACATAGAGCAAAACCAAATGCAAGTAAACCCCAAATACAAACTGAATCCCAACTAGTAAAACCTTGTATTCACATTTATTAACTATCACTGTAAATCACATTTATTCCAATTATTGAAATTAAATTACTATTTCTCCTGGTCAGGGTAGCACTGGATTTGCTGATATACTGTAAACAAAAGAGAATCGACTCTGATGTGACACTAATCTATCAGAGGGCAACACACACTCTCATCTACAGCTATAATGAAGCAAGTTGCAGAGGCATGAACTCAGTCTTTCACTTAGTTGCCTCAGTCGTCTACTCATGATACATTTAATCTATATAATAGTATATACATTTATACTATTTAGTCCTAGCATTTCTGTGAAAGCATTCCAAATAACATTCTGTTCTTCAATATCATTGAATAACATTATGTACCGTAAGTGTCTAATAACTAAGCAACATCAAAGTAAAGGAAGTGCTTATATTCAGTACAACAGCACATCGTTGAGTGTGATATTGCTGTTATATAATGGTTCAACAAACACTAATTATTATTTTACAACAATATTTAGTTGTTTGTTTATTCATGTAGTTATTTTGGTCTGCCAACACACATCCCTCCATGACTGGCAAAACTAACTAACCGTGACTGGCAGAATTGGTGCCCAAGAGTTAATGGTGGTCTTAAAGCACAAAATGATTGGGATTGAGGTAGTGAACATTCATGAAAAACAACTTATAAAATTTACTTTATAGTTCTACTTATTTCTGTAATGATGCCTTGCGAGGGGCAGAACCACATGAAAATACTCTGCACTGTTCAGGAAAGACAGATCCGCAGCCTGATATCCCACAGAGTTCTGAACAGGCAAATGCGCGGTCACACACATATGGTTGCTAGGCAGCTGAAAATAAAATAAGCTGAAAATAAAAGTGTACTGAAGTTTGCACCTTAATTTCTGAGCTTCATTTCAAAGGCAGTCCATTGTGACAAAACTTTTCTTTTGTTCAAGATCTAATTAATATTTGGTAAATTTATTCTTTCAATGCATTTCTGGCACAAAATAAGTTTCACCCATCAATAAAATTATGTGAGGATATAACAATCACATTGACTTATTTGCTTATATAATCCTGCTCTTTTCAGACTCTACCTTTTAAATCTAGTCTTGTTAGTTATTTTTTCTGTAGGCAATAATCAAAAGAAGTTGTTTCATAAAAAACATAATTTATAACTTTGGTTTGTCAGATGTACATTACTGCACAGTACAATTCTTTTCCCCCCAAATCCCAGTTAGAAAGCTGGAGTCAGAGTGCAGTATTAGCCATAATACTACATGCCTTGACCACCATTGTGTTAGCAGACCTAAACCCTCTAAAAATAATGAAGGAAAATAAATTTTGCATTCACCTAAAAATAATCTAAAATCAATAAATGTCTCAATTCATTCCTTTAGATTTTTATACAAATACAGTACCACCAAATCAAATAAAAAATTTATTTGTCACATACACAGTTACACACAGTACAATATGCAATGAAATGCTTAAGGTCAATAAATGACCAGGATCATTTAGGCTGTTTTCATACTAGGTACGATTAATTAATACCATGCTCAAACCTGGGTACAATACACAGGATTAACACAAATCAAAGGAACAAGATTATTGGGTCAAGGGTACTTGGATCTGGTCCTGAGTCCCTAAAAAATGCACAACATAACATGAAAACGTGAGACTGCTGCTGATTTCTAGACTACATTAGATTAATGGGTTACTTATCAAAATTTTGGTGGTTCAAGGCCCAACCAAACTACCAAGTTGTCACTTTTAGGTTTTTGAGGAAGGACCATTGAAATTTATTTCACTGTTATAAATTTGACGAATTAATAGAAATTATATTTATGCACTCATTGTTTTCACTTACATTCATTAAGCAGAAACTAAAAATAGATAGATGGTCAAAAAAGGTCGATGGAGATGAGACTGCCCAAAAGTTTTATTTCTGTTTAACATGTTCTATAGTCACAGCAAAAACATAGTAGGTCATTACCAGGAGAACTCAAATAATGTTTTGTGATATTCTGTTGAAGTCACCTATCTAATATCACGCATTGAATAACACAGCTTTTAGGGTGATGTTTATTATGATTATTTTCTGTCTGTAATCGTACAGACAGATTAATGTCACAATACATAAGCAATATTTGTGGCAAAGCAAAAACTTACAAAGGAAACAACAACTATCAGGCCATCAGATAATAATAATACTATATACTTATACGGAAATTGCTGAAAAGACAACAGAAATTTTTATATATCCAGCGTGTGGATAATGTTTTTACCTTGAGTGTGTGCTTATGTGTTTATGTGTGTGTAACTATAAAATAATACATGGAATTATGTAGTAATCCAAGACCGTTAACAAACTGAATGTTTTATATGTTCGATTTTTTTAAGTAGCCACCATTTCTTTGATGCCAGCTTTGCACACTCCTGCCATTCTTTCCCCAAGCTTCATGAGGTACTAACTTGGAGTCAGGAGGAGAAGGAGTTACCATATACAATATTTTTTGCACTGGCTGCTAATAATGTACAAAGTTGTCATAAGTAATCAGTGGCCACAAGTAATCAGTGGCTACATTTTAACACTTTTTTCTTTACCTCGCACAGATACACAAACACACACACACACATATGTATGCATTCACATATATGTAGACACACACATACATGGTAAAAACTTTTACATGTACTGACTGACGAGGTGTCTTTGCTATTGTGCTGCAAAAAATCATCTGTTTTTTTAAGAGATAACCCCTAGAGGGCGCCAATGCGCCCTGAGACTTTTTTGGTTGTAGTTCGTTTAAGTTTCACTTCATTTCTCTTTTTTGCATCTCGGTCAGGTGACGTGGGCGCTCACCTGAACCGAGTTGGTCATTAGTTTGATTATAAATAGCTTGTTTTTGTTCAGTTACGTGTCTTGCATCTGTTAATTTAAACCTAGTGAATGTTGGTTATCTTTAGTTCGTGTTTACTTGTAGAGAGTCTTGTTTTGGTTTATTCTACATAAAGTTACCTGTTTGTTTTACTTTCGTTATTTGTGTTTAATAAACATCAATTTCTCAACAACATCGAGACCTCTGCATCTATGCCTCGCAAACAACACCTTCACAAGCGTGACAGGTTTGAGCCAAATGTTTCTTCCTGCAGACAAGAACACACAGGATGGGCTCTGCAATCAGTCTCATACTTGCCAGATTGTGCAACTCCAAAGGTAAAAGAAAAAAGCACAAAATTGTCAAAAAAAATGGCATATATAAAATGAGTAATGTAAAAATGGCGACACTAAGCACTAATCTGTCTGTTGTCTGGTTTGTGTCAGAAGGGGCTTTAAAAGTCACAAAACATGTGAATGCACACAGCATTACAGGCAACACACACAAACATATATCTATTCCAAAAATAATATGTCCTCCCACGAACTGGCACCCAATTGTTATTAAACACACAATAGTGCTGAGGGTAATAGAGCATGGTGGGGAGAAAATACCAGCAAGTGATGGATATTTGAGAATAAGAAAGTATTCTAAGGCCACCAGCTGGTGAAGCAGATGCCCACAGATCCTAGCTCCAAATAGCAGATTCCCAGCAATATTACAAACTATAAATCCTCTGCAAATGTTTGTTTCAAAAACTGGACCTATAATCAACTCCAACAGGTCACTTAGCAGGAGGAAGATACTGATGAATGATATTTGACTTTCAGTCTTGTGGTGACGGTACAGAACTCTGAGAGCCCAAAGCAGAGCTGGAAAACCCACAAACACACCAGTGATGAGGAAAATGGACCTGCGGATATCCATTTTTTTGGCTTGCTCTCTCTTCTGCTTCCTAATGTGCTGTAATAAAGTATTACAGCAAGCTTTAATGGATAAATAATTAGAACTGATGTGGTCAAGCAGACTGACATGAAGTGTAGTTGATTACTTTCCATAGTGTAACATTTAGTTTATGCGATAAATATTTGTCAATGATTACACTTTTATATTCATATTCATATTTTATCATTTTATTTAAACAATGGCATGTCTTATTTGTAGCTCTTACTGGTTCCATTTCATGTTGTCAAGATTTCAAGGCCACATCTTTTTTTTTAGTTTTTTTTTTTTTAGCATTTATTTCATATACTGTACATCTATATCCAAACATTTAGCAGCCTCTCTTTCCCCTCAGTTTTTTTTTAAGTTAATATGACAGAAATTGAAAAACAATTGTCCTGAAGATTGTCCCATGGGGGAAAAAACATACTGACTGTTATTGATCCATGTTTTTATCATTTTACTTTTTATGTGTAGTTTATGCTCAATGTATAACATACAGGTCCATGTGAATAACCTGTTACTATAGAAATGATAATGTATTAAAATAAGTGCATTAATACAACTGTGTTTTAAATTATGATTAAATTAAAAACGACAGAGCTGCTAATATAGAAAATGAATCAAAATTCATATTTAGGAATTCAAAAGTGATATGGTATTTTTGTAATCAAATATTAATTTTAATTGTCTCTCTCATTATGTTGTAACGTTAATCAGTTATTTGGATATTTGTATAAGTATATTAAACAACTGGTTTAGAAATGATTTTACTAAAATATACTATTATAATATTTTCTTTCATTTTGCATGATTTAAAATCTAAAGTTTGATCAAGAAAGGCTTTCAATAACAACAAAATAATAATAATAATAATAATAATAATAATAATAATAATACTAATACTAATAATAATAATAATAATAATAATAATAATAATAAAGTGCAGCATTTCAGCTGTGGTACTTACCACCAACACGGATGTGCCAGAGGAAAGTAAGTGACTGAAAACCAATTTGTAGTCATATATGTTTTCCTGCATAATAATAATAATAATAATAATAATAATAATAATAATAATAATAATAAAAGGAAATAAGAGAACAAGATATACCCATAAGTAGACACGTTAATTCACACATCAGGAAACAAGCACACTAATTAAATCATCATATTATTTTCCTGATTCTAATGACAGATAATTTTAATGATGATAAAAAAAAAATCTGGGATTAGAACAATCAACATAATGAAATTTTATCAATATTGTTTGCAACATTGTTATAAAAGAATTAACCAGAAAATTATATATTGTATACAAATAGTATGTTTTGTGAAATAACTCACAGATTTGTGCCAACATCTGGCACCCTGGATTGGACTAATCCAATGAAGATGCACAATGAAAGCCTGCCAAGACTGAAGGGAAGTTGAACTAGGAAAAGAGAATTTATACCTGATTGCTGCTAAAGTCTCAAATCTGATTGGTCAGAAGGTGTTAGTTAACAGCAGCTCTGACAACAAGACAGGATGTAATAGTAATGCACTATTTTTGTTCTAATATCTTATTCTAAGTAAGAACTTTCACATGGTCTTGCATAGTCACATGTGATTATATTAGGGGAAAAAAGATCAAGCAATAGCATTTTAAGTTATAACTCAAGGTTCTGCCGAACGCATGACATTTATGAACCAGGGAGAGAGAAGGTTATTATAAGCTGAACCAGCTGAAAACATCCTTTCAAACTGCTGCTCATGCATTCAGGAAGTAATGTAACATTCTTAGAAAATTGTTAGGGAGTTGTTATAGTGCAATTACGTTAGTAAAACAATGCACAATATGATCTGCAAAATAAATCACAATTTGCAAATTTGCACAATTTGTCAATCAATTTGTCAATCAATGCGTGAGTTTTACAAATACAAATGCTGACAATTTTCAGATCAATGCACACTCAGAGCACAAGCCTTTGTAATATGATTGTGTGGACAGCTTTGGACACACAGGATGGACTCTACAATCAGTCTCATACTTGCCAGAGTGTGCAACTCAAAAGGTAGAAGAAAAAGTAAAAATAAAATATACATATAAAAACGAGCAATGTAAAAATAGTGACACTAAGCACTAACAGTCCTGACTTCCTGTCTGTGGTCTGGTTTGTGTCAGAAGGGGCTTCACAAGTCGCAAAACATATGACTGCACACAACATTACAGGCAACACTCATATTTATTCCAGAAAGAATAGGTCCTTCCATGAACTGGAACCCAATTAATATCAGACACACAAAAATGCAGAGGGTAATAGACCAGGGTGGGCAGAAAATACCAGGAAGTGATGGATATTTGTGAATAAGTATGTATTTTAATCCCAACAGCTGGTGAAGCAGATACCCACAGACCCTAGCTCCAAATGGCAGAAAGCTAGCAATATCATAAGCTGTATATAACCTGCAACCTTTTTTTTTTTTTTTGTTAACAAGAAAAGGACTTACAAACGTGGACAAAATTGTTGGTACCCTTCGATCAATGAAAGAAAAACTCACAATGGTCACAGAAATAACTTTAATCTGACAAAAGTAATAATAAATAAGAATTCTATGAATGTTAACCAATGAAAGTCAGACATTGCTTTTCAACCATGCTTCAACGGAATTATAAAAAAAAACCTCATGGAACAGGCCTGGACAAAAATGATGGTGCCCCTAACTTAATAGTTTGCTGCACAACCTTTTGAGGCAATCACTGCAATCAAACGATTCCTGTAACTGTCAATGAGACTTCTGCACCTCTCTGCAGGTATTTTGGCCCACTCCTCATGAGCAAGCTGCTCCAGGTGTTTCCGGTTTGAAGGGCGCCTTTTCCAGACAGCATGTTTCAGCTCCTTCCAAAGATGCTCAATAGCATTGAGGTCAGGGCTCATAGAAGGACACTGTAGAATAGTCCAATGTTTTCCTCTTAGCCATTCTTGGGTGTTTTTAGCTGTGTTTTGGGTCATTGTCCTGTTGCAAGACCCATGACCTGCGACTGAGACCCAGCTTTCTGACACTGGCCAGCACATTTCTCTCTAGAATCCCTTGATAGTCTTGAGATTTCATTGTACCCTGCACAGATTCAAGACACCCTGTGCCAGATGCAGCAAAGCAGCCCCAGAACATAACAGAGCCTCCTCCATGTTTCACAGTAGGGACAGTGTTCTTTTCTTGATATGCTTCATTTTTCCATCTGTGAACATAGAGCTGATGTGCCTTGGCAAAAGTTCCATTTTTGTCTCATCTGTCCATAGGACATTCTCCCAGAAGCTTTGTGGCTTGTCAACATGTAGTTTGGCATATTCCAGTCTGGCTTTTTTATGATTTGTTTTCAACAATGGTGTCCTCCTTGGTCGTCTCCCATGTAGTCCACTTTGGCTCAAACAACGACGGATGGTGCGATCTGACACTGATGTTCCTTGAGCATGAAGTTCACCTTGGATCTCTTTAGAAGTCTTTCTGGGCTCTTTTGGTACCATTCGGATTATCCGTCTCTTTGATTTGTCATCAATTTTCCTCCTGCGGCCACGTCCAGGGAGGTTGGCTACAGTCCCATGGATCTTAAATTTCTGAATAATATGTGCAACTGTAGTCACAGGAACATCTAGCTGCTTGGAGATGGTCTTATAGCCTTTACGTTTAACATGCTTGTCTATAATTTTCTTTCGAATCTCCTGAGACAACTCTTTCCTTCACGTCCTCTGGTCCATGTTGAGTGTGATACACACCATGTCACCAAACAACACAGTGACTACCTGGAGCCCTATATATAGGCCCACTGACTGATTACAAGATTGTAGACACCTGTGATGCTAATTAGTGGACACACCTTGAATTAACATGTCCCTTTGGTCACATTATTTTCAGTATTTTCTAGGGGTACCATCATTTTTGTCCAGGCCTGTTCCATGAGTTTATTTTTTTTAACTAATTCCGTTGAAGCATGGTTGAAAAGCAATGTCTGACTTTCATTGGTTAACATTCATAAAAAATTTTTTAAATTATTGCTTTTGTCAGATAACACAGCTTTTCAAGCCATTGTGAGTTTTTCTTTCATTGACCGAAGGGTACCAACAATTTTGTCCACGTGTGTAGCTACAGGTAATTAAGAAAAATTACACAAATTACACAAACAGTACACTTTAATGCTACTGAATCAAATAAAAAAAAATGCACTGCTACAAGATTTACCAGCAAGCGCATCCACAGAGGAGATAAGATACAGATAACGGAAAAAATAAGATGTGATCTTTTACTACACTGAGCAAATTCACATGTGTACAGGCAAGCAAACAAGATGCAAACTGATAAGAGCGGAGATGCATGTGAGGTCTTTTACCACATAGAGCAAAACCAAATGCAAGTAAACCCCAAATACAAACTGAAACCCTACTAGTAAAATCTTGTATTCACATTTATTAACTATGGCTGTAAATCACATTTATTCCAATTAGTTAATCTATTGCAATTAAGTTACTATTTTTCCTGGTCAGGGTAGCGCTGGATTTCCTGATATACTGTAAACAAAAGAGAATCGACTCTGATGTGACACTAATCTATCAGAGGGCAACACACACTCTCATCTACAGCTATGAAGTAAGTTGCTGAGGCATGAACTCAGTCTTCCACTTACAGTAGTTGCCTCAGTCGTCTACTCATGATACATTTAAAGTGTTTATAGTTCATTTGCTGATTTGGAATTATAATTCGATAATATAATAATAAAAAAAAAAAATTTAAACTGATTTTTTCTTGCATTTTCTGCTTTAAGACCACCCTACTGTGACAGTATTTTAGTCCTAACATTTCTGTGAAAGCATTCCAAATGACATTCAGTTCTTCAATATCATTGAATAACATTATGTACCGTAAGCGTCTAATAACTAAGCAACATTAAAGTAGAGAAAGTGCTTATATTCAATACAACAGCACATCGTTGAGTGTGATATTGCTGTTATACAATGATTCAACAAACACTATTATTTTACAACAATATTTAGTTGTTTGTTTATTCATGTAGTTATTTTGGTCTGCCAACACACATCCCTCCATGACTGGCAAAACTAACTAACCGTGACTGACAGAATTGGTGCCCAAGAGTTAACGGTGGCCTTAAAGCACAAAATGATTGGGATTGAGGTAGTGAACATTCATGAAAAACAACTTATAAAATTTACTTTATAGTTCTACTTATTTCTGTAATGATGCCTAGTGAGGGGCAGAACCACATGAAAATACTCTGTTCAGGAAAGACAGATCCGCGGCCTGATATCTGAAAAGGTCCGGTTGCTAGGCAGCCGAGAATAATTAAGTGTGCTGAAGTTTGCTCCTTAATTTCCAAGCTTCTAAGGCAGTCCATTGTGACAAAACGTTTCCTTTGTTTAAGATCTAATTAATATTTGGCAAATTTATTCTGGCACTGGATTTCTAGCACAAAATAAGTTCCACCCTTAAAAAAAAATAATGTGAGGTTATTATTATTTTTTCTTTTTACACAGCAGGTTCTTGATTGTATCGTCTTTGTAACAATCACATTAACGTCTTTGCTTATTTAATCCTGCTCTTTTCAGACTTTACCTTTTATCTGGAATATCAATAGTTAGCTCCTAATCAGCAAATCTAATGTTGTTAGTTATTTTTTTCTGTAGGCAATAATAATAATAATTAATCAATTAATAAAAATCATAAATGAACATAATTTACAACTTTGATTTGTCAGATGTACATTACAGCACAGTAAAATGATTTTTTCTTCAAATCCCAGTCAGAGTGTCAGCCATAACACCGCATGCCTGGACTACCGTTGTGTTAGCAGACCTAATCCCTCTAAAAATAATGAAAGAAAATTAATTTGGCATTCACCTAAGAATAATCTAAAGTCAATAAATGTCATAATTATTATTATTATTATCATTTTTAGATTTTTATACAAATAGCACCAAATCAAATTTAAATTTTATTTGTCACATACACAGTCACAATAAATGACCAGGGCCATTTAGGCTGTTTTCATACTAGGTACGATTAATAAATACCATGCTCAAGGACAATTTTCCAATAAATGATACAAAAATAATCATAAATTGTAGTTGATACCCCCTTTTCCAGTTTAATAATCTACGTCTGGGTACACCGTATTGACACAAATCAAAGGAACAAAATTACTGGGTCAAGGATACTCGGAACTGGTCCTGAGTCCCTAAAAAATACACAAAATGTGAGACTGCTGCATTAGATTAATGGATTACTTATAAAAATGTTGGTGGTTCAAGGTCCAACCAAACTACCAAGCTGTCACTGTTGGACTTTTGAGAAAGGACCTTTGAAATTTATTTCACTGTTATAAATTTGATGAATTAATAAAAATTATATTTATGCACTCATTGTTTTCACCAACATTCATTAAGCAGAAACTAAAAATAGATAGATGATCGAAAAAGGTAGATAGAGCACATGCTGTTCAGTCAAGATAGTGCAAATGACACTGCCCAAAGGTTTCGGATTGGGAAAGTATTATTATTATTATTATTATTATTATTATTATTATTATTATTATTATTATTATTTCTGTTTAACATGTTCTATAGTCACAGCAAAAACATACTAGGTCATTACCAGGAGAACTCAAATAATGTTTTGTGATATTCTGTTGAAGTCACCTATCTAATATCACGCATTGAATAACACAGCTTTTAGGGTGATGTTTATTATGATTATTTTCTGTCTGTAATCGTACAGACAGATTAATGTCACAATACATAAGCAATATTTGTGGCAAAGCAAAAACTTACAAAGGAAACAACAACTATCAGGCCATCAGATAATAATAATACTATATACTTATACGGAAATTGCTGAAAAGACAACAGAAATTTTAATATATCCAGCATGTGGATAATGTTTTTACCTTGAGTGTGTGCTTATTTGTTTATGTGTGTGTAACTATAAAATAATACATGGAATTATGTAGTAAGCCAAAACCTTTAACAAACTGAATGTTTTATGTTTGATTTTTTTTAAGTAGCCACCATTTGTTGATGCCAGCTTTGCACACTCCTGCCATTCTTTCCCCAAGCTTCATGAGGTACTAACTTGGAGTCAGGAGGAGAAGGAGTTACCATATACAATATTTTTTGCACTGGCTGCTAATAATGTACAAAGTTGTCATAAGTAATCAGTGGCCACAAGTAATCAGTGGCTACATTTTAACACTTTTTTCTTTACCTTGCACAGATACACAAACACACACACACACACATATATATGTATGCATTCACATACATGTAGACACACACATACATGGTAAAAACTTTTACATGTACTGACTGACGAGGTGTCTTTGCTATTGTGCTGCAAAAAATCATCTGGTTTTGTCAAGGATAACCCCTAGAGGGCGCCAATGCGCCCTGAGACTTTTTTTGGTTGTAGTTCGTTTAAGTTTCACTTCATTTCTCTTTTTTGCATCTCGGTCAGGTGACGTGGGCGCTCACCTGAACCGAGTTGGTCATTAGTTTGATTAGCTTGTTTTTGTTCAGTTACGTGTCTTGCATCTGTTAATTTAAACCTAGTGAATGTTGGTTATCTTTAGTTCGTGTTTACTTGTAGAGAGTCTTGTTTTGGTTTATTCTACATAAAGTTACCTGTTTGTTTTACTTTCGTTATTTGTGTTTAATAAACATCAATTTCTCAACAACATCGAGACCTCTGCATCTATGCCTCGCAAACAACACCTTCACAAGCGTGACAGGTTTGAGCCAAATGTTTCTTCCTGCAGACAAGAACACACAGGATGGGCTCTGCAATCAGTCTCATACTTGCCAGATTGTGCAACTCCAAAGGTAAAAGAAAAAAGCACAAAATTGTCAAAAAAAATGGCATATATAAAATGAGTAATGTAAAAATGGCGACACTAAGCACTAATCTGTCTGTTGTCTGGTTTGTGTCAGAAGGGGCTTTAAAAGTCACAAAACATGTGAATGCACACAGCATTACAGGCAACACACACAAACATATATCTATTCCAAAAATAATATGTCCTCCCACGAACTGGCACCCAATTGTTATTAAACACACGATAGTGCTGAGGGTAATAGAGCATGGTGGGGAGAAAATACCAGCAAGTGATGGATATTTGAGAATAAGAAAGTATTCTAAGGCCACCAGCTGGTGAAGCAGATGCCCAGAGAATCTAGCTCCAAATAGCAGACTTCCAACAATATTACAAACTAATGATTTTCTGCAAATGTTTCCAAAACTTACAATAACTGGACTCATAATCAACTCCAACAGGTCACTTAGCAGGAGGAAGATACTGATGAATGATATTTGATGGTGATATTGGTGACGGTACAGAACTCTGAGAGCCCAAAGCAGAGCTGGAAATCCCACAAACACACCAGTGAAGAGGAAAATGAACAGGCGGATGTATGTATAGTTTCCATATAGAAAGTAAAGCCATGGAGTGTACATGGCTTGCTCTCTCTTCTGCTTCTTTTTATGCTGTAATAAAGTATTACAACAAGCATTAATAGATAAATAATTAGTACTGAGGTCATCAAGCAGACTAACATGAAGTTACGTTGATTACTTTCCATAGTGTAACATTTAGTTTATGCCACAAGTAATTGTCAATGATTACAATTTTATATTAATATTCATATTTACATTTTACAATTTTATTTATACAATGGCATGTCTTATTTGTAGCTCTTTCTAGTTCCATTTCATGTTGTGGAACGTTCACTAAAGTCTAAATATTTTTTAAGGATTTATTTCATATACTGTACATCTATATACAAACATCCCTTTAGCAGCCTCTCTTTTCTCTCTGTTTTTTTTTTAATTAATATGACAGAAATTGAAAAGCAATTGAAAAGATTGTCCAATGGGGAAAAAAACATACTGACTGTTATTGATCCAGATTTTTTCATCATTTCATTTTTATGTGTAGTTTATGTTGAATGTATTACATACAGGTCCATGTGAATAATCTGTTACTATAGAAATGGTAATGTATTAACATAACTGCATGAATACAACCATGTGTTTTAAATTAGGATTAAATTAAAAACGACAGAGCTGCTAATATAGAAAATGAATCAAAAGTCATATTTAGGAATTCAAAAGTGATATGGTATTTTTGGTATTTACTTATTATAATATTTTAATTGTCTCTCTCATTTATGGTATAACTTTCATAAGTTATTTGGATACTTGTATAAATATATTAAACAGCTAGCTAAAGAAATTATGAACTATAATATACTATTATACAATTTTCATTCATTTAGCATGATTTAAAATCTAAATTTTGATTAAGAAAGGCTTTCAACAACAACAGCAACAACAAAAATAATAATAGTAATAAAAAGTGTAGCATTTCACCTGTGGTACTTACCACCAACACTGATGAGCCAGAGGGAAGTAAGTGACTGAAAACCAATTTGTAGTCATATATGTTTCCCTGCATCATCATCATCATCATCATCATCATCATAATAATAATAATAATAATAATAATAAGAAAACAACAACAATAATAATAATATTATTATTTAAAAAATAAGAAAACAAGATATACACAAGTACACACATTAATTCACACATCAGCACACAAGCACACTAATGAAATCTTCATAATATTTTCATGATTCTAAGTGAAAATGTATAAAAATCAGATACTTTTACTAATGATAAAGTTCTGGGATTAGAACAATCAACATTATGCAATTTTATCAATGCTCTTTGCAACATAGTTATAAAACAGAATTAATCAGGAAATTATATATTGTATACAACTATTGTGTTTTGTGAAATAACTCACCGTTTTGTGTTAAAATTTGGTACCCTGGTTTGGACTAATCGAATGAAAATGACAATGAAAACCTGCCAAGACTGAAGGGAAAGTAGAACTAGGAAAAGAGAATTTATACCTGATTGCTGCTGAAGTCTCAAATCTGATTGGTCAGAAGGTGTTGTTTAATAGCAGTTCTTCCAATAACACTGGGTGTAATAGTCATAGTAATGCACTAATTTTGTTCTAATATCTTTTTCAAAGTAACAACTTTCGCATGGTCTTGTAAAGTCACATGTGATTATATTAGGGAAAAAAAGATCAAGCAGGAGCATCTTAAGTCATAACTCATAAGGTTCTCCCAATTGCATAACAGTTATGAGCCAGGCAGAGAGAAGATTATTATAAGCTGAACACTGCTGAAAACATCCTTTCAAACTGCTGCTCATGCATTCAGGAAGTAATGTAACATTCCTGGAAAATTCTTAGGGAGTTGTTATAGTGCAATTATGTATGTGAAAATATGCACATTATGATCTACAAAATAAATCATATTTGGCAGATTTGCACAATTTGTCAATCAATTTGCCAATCAATGAGTAAGTTTTACAAATACAAATGCTAACAATTTTCAGATCAGTGATGGCCAGATAGGGTTGCTAATTATGCAATCGTATCATTAGGTACAATCATATAATTATGCAATCATTCCACAATCATATAATTATGTAATTAGTTTCCCTAAGAGCCATCTTAGCTAGAACTGCCCCAGCTTGGTAATGCAATGTATATGGGTACATTCAGTTAGCTTATTATTAATTAATTATTAATATATTAAACCCACCTGTTGACTACCCACCTAGTTTACTCTACTGTACATACAATCTTACATTACATTTTCAGACTTTTTATCTGTAATATCAATCCTGAGTGAAGTCCTGGCGATGCTATATACTGTCCTGTTCCCAGATTTAATGGCTCTAATGAACAGCCTGTCATCGAAAGCTTCCTATTAGGAGACACATGTACCTGCTTCCAGGATGTCACATTATCCATACAGTAATTGATGTAATCCTGAACTGATGAAGTGTACAGTATGTGTCCAAAGACTCATGTGTGAGGAGTCCGTGGTCCCTGAATACATTCCAGGTTGTGGAGGAGAAGCAGTTCTGGAGCCTAGAGATAGCATGATCTTTACAGCGAGACCAGCAGTTTTATTTCTTGGGGTGTACCTCAAATGTAGCAGTAGTGACAGATGGTCAGACCAGCCCAGATGGGGATAAGCCTGTGCCATACAGTATATGCATCTGCTACATTAGTAAATACCTGATCCACTGTCTTATCTTCCCTTGTTGAGCATTCCTTGTTGACCTGCTGCTATGAAGACAGTGTCCGGATGCACAGTCAGGTTGTTGTTAATACAGTCGTGTAGCTGTGCTAGCGCTATCTTAGCATTATCTAACGATCTCAGGAGGGATGACAACATAGGGGCCAAGATGGTATACAGCACTGCTGAAACTAAGGAGTTCAGCACGTCTGTACTCGATATGGTAACAATGTACAGTCACCCTTAAGGGGGACGGCACCCCTGCTAGGATGGTGTTTAGGTGTCAACATTATAAGTGATTCTAAGTCCTTACGTTTATTTGTTGTGTTGTATAACAATGTGTTTTGAAATGTTTAATAGACAGTGGAAAGTCTTGATCTAACTTTATAACATGTAGTTTCACCCCTTTTGTAAATGGTAGATGCCAAAGTGGGCGGAGCCCAGGGTGAGAAAATGGCTTCAGGCAGTCATTTTGGGGGAGAGAGTCGAGAGTGTGTTTGGTGTGGTTAACTGTGAGACAAGTTTGGGCCTGTTGATTTGGCATAGCCAACTTTGCTTTATGTAAAAAATTGTCAAAAAAAAAATCTGCTTAATTGTTTAATTGTTTTTCAAAATCCTGGCATTTGGTTCCCTTAAAAAGTCTCCCCTCTGCTAAGGAAACAGCAGAGACCCTCTTCAACCTGGTTGATTAGTATCGATTTATTTTTGTTTGTTTTGTATTTTTGACCTTTTCTTCTATTTTTGATTTTCACCTTGGTTTGTTGTACACTTTTGGGAAGCCACATGTTTGCACCTTGGGAATAAAAAACAAACCACCTTGAGCTGTGCATTTTGCCTCTAATGCATTTTCATACCGCCGACCTCTGGTACATCTTAAAAGATAGAATTTTACATTTCTTCTATATCTGTTTCATGCAGAGGTAAAAATTAATAAGCTAATGAATGCATATACATGAATATTAGGAAAAACTATTATGATCTCCTACAAGGCTTTTACACAAATTATTTTACTCACTGATGGTTTTGTCATTTTTCTCATGACACAATTATACATGCATAAGAAACACACAGCAAGTATAACTTTTATTTTATGTATACATTCATTATATATTAATTAATTAATTCATTTTATATATACATTTATTTCATACATTCAGCTAAAATAGTTTCCAAAGAAACCACAGCTGGAAAGAAAGTTGTATTTTGCCAAGATGTTCCTGTATGACTGTAAAATAAGTGGTGTGGCAGTGTTTCAGCTGCTCACAAGTCAAATAGATAAGATCTATAACTTTACATAAATGCAGATATGTATGTGCCTGTCTGGGTTATGTACAATCAGTCTAACAGTGCATGTAGTCATATTTATATACATTAATTAACTGCAAGTTAATTTCATTATAGAAATCTTTACCTGTAAAAAAAAACTCTAGAAATCAGTTTTTAATAATGAAAGTCACTTAAAAATAATGTTCTGACAATTTATTCTGGGCAAAGGGTTGATTTATGTTTTATGATATAAATTATCATATATTATCATTGATTATAGCCAAATTACAGTCATGCTATTATTCAGTACAGCACACACTTGTTTCTGTGTTATTACTTAACTGACTTTCACTAGTTTAAATCATTTTGATAATTTTACTAAATTTGACCAGTTTTAGTAATTTGGACCAGTACTGTGGACCAGTTTGATCGTTTTACTAAAGACTGCGCTCTCCGCAATTTAGCACGCGACATGCCACGAGATCCCTCAAACAATATTCGGGAATTAAAATAAATGGACTTTATCTAAAAGCCAGACAGAGTATAACAAAGAATTGTGTATAATTAGTTAGCCTAAAACAATATTGTTTCCAATGCTGAAGCAAACATGAATTTTATTTTGTTTTACAATAATAATATTTTATGATGAATGTTCGTATATGTGCTTCATATTATGTTCATAATGATGAAAAGAGATGCCCTAAATTATGAGGCGCCATATAGGGCTTAAATCAAACTTCACTCATGCACACACGTGAAACACTTGCGTACACATATACAGATCTGGCCATTAGGAATGCGCACTTTTTCCCGCGAGATCCCGCAATTTGGCGCGCGACATGCCACGAGATCCCTCAAGCAACATTTGGGTATTTAAATAAATGTGGTGTGCTTCACTGAATATCTGCCAGATGGTGCATGGAAGGACTTTATCTAAAAGACAAGTTGATTACTTTCCATAGCATAATATTTCATTCTGAGAAATTAGTCAATGAATACAATTTTATAATTGATAAAGAATGTCAGGGCTTATTTTTAGCTGTTTCTAATTTAATTTAATGTTGTGGAACGTTCACACAATCATGTCCTTTTAGCATTTATTCCATATACATCTATATAAAAACAATTCCTTAGCAGCTCTTCTTTTCTCTTTGAATTTCTTCATGTCTTCAAAACTTTTCATGTTGCAGAGAAATTAACAATCTCTCCTGGAGACTGCCCCATGTTGAAAAACATACTGACTGTTACTAAGCCTTGACACTGCACCTCCACACCTCCTCTACACATGCGAGTAGGTTGGCTCCATGAATAGCAAATTGAGTTCCTGGTTCTGGAATGGTCCACCACTGACCTCATTCTTGGACGCCCATGGCTCACCCAACATCAACCCATTATCTCCTGGGAGTCCATCAATACAACTTCCAACAAAAGCCCGAGCCACCAACAAACCACAGTTATCCGTGACTCCTACTTCCATTTTCAGGATGTTTTCTGCCCAAGGCGAACCATGCAGTTACCACCTCATAGACCATGGGACTGTGTCATTGATCTCCTTCCAGAACCATTGCCCAAAGGGAAATAGACATCTACTCTCTGTCTATTCCTGAACAGAAGGCCATAGAAGAGTTCACTGAAGAGGCCCTTAGGCAAGGGTACGTCAGATCCTTCACGTCCCCTGCTGCTTCTAGTTTCTTCTCTGTGGCTAAGAAAGACGGAGGGCTCCGTCTGTGTATTGATTACCAAGCTCACTGTCAAGTTCAGTTACCCACTTCCTCTTGTTCCTTCTGCCCTTAAACAACTGCGGGGTGCATGGATTTTCACCAAGCTGGATCTCTGGAGCATGTACAATATCATCCGAATACATGAGGGGGACGAATGGAAGACCGCATTCATCACCCCAACAGGGCACTATGAATGAATTTGGTTCCAAGGTTGGATTGAGAATGAGTTTTTCCAGGAGTGTCTAAATCGGTTCGTACTGGTATACATAGATGATATCTTTATCTACGCCCGGAACAAGACAGAACATTGCCTCCATGTACTATAACTGAGGTTCTCTGAAGACTCATAAAACTCCAGCTGTTTCTAAAGACAGAGAAATGTTCCTTCCTTAGCCCTCATGGTGTCAAGATGGACGACCATGGTGGAAGGTGGAAGCCATCCGGACTTGACCCATTCCATCAAATATCAAACAGCTTCAACATTTCATAGGGTTCGCAAATATCTATAGAAGATTTATTAAAAACGACAGTTCGCTCATATCCCCACTCACCAATCTCTTAAAGGGGCAAACCCAAAGCCCTATTCTGGACTGCTGAGGTTCTGGACTAACCATGTCCACCTTTCAGAGAGCATTCACATCAGCATCTATCCTCATACTCCAGGACGCAAACAAATCTTTCCTTGTAGAACTCCTCGCCATAAAATTAGCTCTAGAGGAATGGAGACACTGGTTTGAGGGGTGCTTCATACTTTTACTGTCCTCACCAACCATCGAAACTTAAAGTACCTCCATGAAATTCAGTAGGTTCCAATTTGCCATCTCATATCGACCAGGAACAAAAAACACTAAAGCAGATGCACTCTTTCACTTTCACTAGCCTAATGAGAACCTGTAACCCACTGAAAACTTTGTATCTCTGACCTTAATTGTTTAATTGTTTTTCAAAATCCTCGCATCTGGTTCCCTTAAAAAGTCTCCCAGCAGAGACCCTCTTCAATCTGGTTTTCTGGATTTTCGGAATCCCAGAGGACATTGATTTGGACAGGGGCCCTCAGTTCGTGTCAAGGTTCTGGAAGGCCTTCTTTCAACTTCTGGGTGTGACAATAAGCCTATCTTCTGAGTACCATCCCCAAACTAATGGTCAGACCGAACGTAAAATCCAGTTCATTCCCTGGGCCGAGTACAAACAAAACTCACTCCGCCAACCTTTCATTGTACTCACTCCGTGTCAGTGCATACATCTACTGTTTCGCTGGAATGAAGAACCATCAGAAGTATCAGCGGTAACACACAGGTTCCAGGAGAGTCAGAGGGTTTGGGACTCAGCTCATCTACATCTAAACCAGAAGCAAGAAGCTGAGACCCCACTTCATTGGCCCCTTCAAAATCATCGCCCAGATCAACCCTATAACATATAAGTTAAGTTTATCCCTCCCAAACAAAATTCACTCCACCTTTCATGTTTCTCTTCTCAAATCATATCAGTCATCTGTTTTTACTTTACTTGGACTCTAGTCCAAGATGACCCCCCCCCCCCCCCCCCCTGGCTCAGCATCTAGAAGACGGAACAGTTCTGTCACATATACGCCAGGCTCCGCCCCCAATCAACGCTCCCAATCTCACAAATTCTTACCACACACACCTGAACCTCATCAACAACACAATACAAATTCAACTCAATTTCCTTCACTAAGCTTCTGGTCTCCCCTACGGACAAAGACTCCATGACTCACCTTTTCAAAGCGATCATCTGTTTCTGTATTCCTGTCTGGAGTCTGTCATTCTCATTTATGGTGTAATTCCCATCAGTTATTTGTAAAATATAGTAACAACTACATAGTTAAATAAATTATTTCATTATAAAATAGTATACATTTTCATTCTTTTTATATAATTTAAAGCTATAATTTTATTAAAAAATATCATCAATCATGCAGAAAATGTTTTGCATGCATTTTAGCTACAGTTTGTTACTTACCAACACTAATAAACGAGAGGAAATTGAGTGACTGAAAACCAGTTTGTAGTCTTACAATATGTTTACCTGCATAAAAAATAATGATTATTTAAAGAACAAAAGAGAAAATAAGATATACACATACTGTAAGTACACACATGAATTCACACAGCAGAAAACAAGCACATTAAATCTTAATAATATATTCATGATTTCTTGAAAATTTATCAAATCTGAATTACATCATATACTGAGAATAATATCATATCATAACAAATCTGGGATAGGAATAATCAACATACTGAAATTTCATCAATATTTCATGCAACATATTTATAAAACAGAATTAACCAGGACATCATATAAATTATATACAGTGGAACCTCGGATTGCGAGTAACGTGGTTTACAAATGTTCCGCAAATCGAGCAAAGATTTTTAATACATTTTTAATCTAGTAAACCGAGCAAGTATTAGTTTACAGGTGGCGAGTATCATGTATCACGCATGCAACTCTTATTTTGACACCGAGCGTCACTCTCTCACCTTTTCCGTTGTGTGTGTGTGTTTGTTGTGAAACTTAAAAAGTGATTCCGTTAATATACGCTCATGCCAGTCTCAGAGAGATTTCTTTTTTTCCTGTTAAAACGGTGTTTCCGCTGTGTTTATGTGTGTCCCCGTTTGTTGTGAAACTTAAAACGTGATTCCATTAGTATGCACTCATGCCAATCTCAGAGAGATTTCTTTTTTTCCTGTTAAAACGATGTTTCCGTTGTGTGTGTGTGTTTGTTGTGAAACTTAAAAAGCGATGTGGGGAGAGGGAGGAGGAGTGTTAAGGAGGAGTGAGGGAAGGGGCTAATTCCACACACACACGGCGCCTGCGCGCACCAATGGAAACACTTATCTGTCGGGATTTATTTGTACTTTTTTTTAAAGGTAAAGTGCAGATTAATTTGTTTTATTTTCATTTTATATATTGTATTAATTCTTTTTATGTATTTATTTTTTGGGACTGTGGAACCAATAATTAGATTTTCATTATTTCTTATGGGAAATGATGATTTGGTTTACGAGTGTTTTGGAACATGAGACCACTTCCGGAACGAATTATGCTCGTAATCCAAGGTTCCACTGTACAAATATTATGCTTTTAAGAAATCACTCAGTTTTTTGTCGAACTTTGGTACCATGGATTGGACTAATGAATAATAAATAAATTCTTAATGAAACATGATATTATCTATATATATAGTGGAACCTCAGATTGCGAGTAACGTGATTTACGAGTATTCCGCAAACCGAGCAAAGATTTTTAATATATTTTTAATCGGAAATCGAGCAAGTATTAGTTTACGAGTGCCGAGTATCATGTGTCATGCATGCGACTCTTATTTTGACACCGAGCGTCACTCTTGTGCTGCGGAATTGTGTGTAATCGTCTCCCCTGCTAGGTCTTAGTGCTCGTCTCTTACTTGCATAATCAACATCTCCCTTTCTCTTTCAGCGTCTCCTATGTGTGTGCGTGCGCGTAATTTGACACCAACACACACACACACCCTGATACACGAACAGACGCTCTCTCGCATTTTCACCCCCTCCCCGGCTTCACAAACACACAGAAACTCTGCTCTGTCGCGATTCTTTTCAAAGGTAAGGAGCTGGTTCATTTGTTTGTTTGTTTTTTACTTTACTGCAGTGATTCCGTTAGTATGCGCTCATGCCAGTGTCAGAGAGATTTCTTTTTTTCCTGTTAAAACGGTGTTTCCGTTGTGTGTGTCCATTTGTTGTGAAACTTAAAAAGTGGTTCCGTCAGTATGCGCCATGCCAGTGTCAAAGAGATTTCTTTTTTTTTCTGTTAAAATGGTGTTTCTGCTGTGTTTATGTGTGTGTGTGTGTTTGTTTTGAAACTTAAAAAGCGAAGTGGGGAGAGGGAGGAGGAGCCACTTATCTGTCGGGATTTATTTGTACTTTTTTTAAAGGTAAAGTGCAGATTTATTTTCATTTTATAGATTGTATTAATAATTTTTTTTGTACTTAATTTTTGGGGCTGTGGAACGAATAATTTGAGTTTTCATTATTTCTTGGGTTGTGCATAGAGTGATTAAAAAACAATAGGACGCATGTTATGATAAGTAAAATCTCTGCCAATTGATGTCTTACCTGTTCACATCTATACACTTTGATTCCTCACACAAAATGCCTTTTGAAAAGTGAAAGCGCTACGGGTTCACACAAACATTTTACCTTCGCTAAAAGGCATATTCACAACCACATTTCAGCCATTTACAGACAACATGCATTGTGCTATGTTGTTTTTTGTGATATGAGTATTTTATGAGTGAAATAAAGCTGCTCACATGGCAACATTTATTTAGCAAGTATATGTTTGAGTTTTGTTGCATTTCTGAGAGATTCATGTGATGAGTCATTTACTCTGGGAAAGATTCTTATTCTTATTTTTAAGATTCTTATTATCTATATTCTTGTCAAATATAGTGCTTCAGATCATGCCACACCATCTCAATGGGATTCATGTCAGGAGATTCTGCGGGAATCTCTTCTCACCTTTCATTCACGATAGTCGTGAAGTTATCAAAACCGGTTTAGCTGGTGGCGAATACAGGGTTTTAGGATGAATTAACAAGACAAAGCAGGCGTCTCTGCCTAAAATTTATTTCTCAAGCAAAGCATAAAATAGATAAAAATAACATTGTTTAATGGTATTATGCAATTAAATCAGTCTTCATAGTTGGATTTGATATTTTTTTATTTTGATACTTTTCTTTTTATTCATGGACAGTTATATTATGCTTTCTCTGGAGAATAAACAAACCAGCAGATTGTTTTTAAACACAGAACTGAGTTAATGAAATTCTTGGGCAGTGGCGAACTGGCCATCTGGAGCGCCGGGAATTTTCCTGGCGGGGCACTGGCCAATGTGGGCCGGCCCAGTCAATACTCAAATATATAAAAAATGACGGAAACCATAATATTGCATCTCTTTTCTATGCAGATAGCTGAGTGAGTTGATCGCACATGTGCAGTGAAAATAATTTTAAGACAATTTAAACTGAGGCATTGCCATGTCTTTCATTGATTTGTCCCTGTTAGGACATTACAAAAACTATATAACAAACTTTACTTATAAATTTTTAAGCACGATTTAGGACATCTCATTTCACTATTATGAACGTAATTTAAAGCTCATATACACACATTCATCTTGATAGATATGTGATATTGTAAAACAAAATAAAATTCATATTTGCTTTAGCATTGGAAACAATATTGTTTTAGGCTTATTTTTATACACGATTCTTTGTTGTACTTGGTCTGGTTTTTAGATAAAGTTCTTTCTCACACACAACACTTATTTAAATTCTAAAATGGTGCTTGCGGGATCTTGCGGCACTCTGCACGATGAATTGCGGCCTTCTGCAGGGAAAAATATGCATTCTTAATGGCCACATCTAACCACTGCCCTACAGAATCTACATTATTTGAACTCTGAACATACTTTTATATGCAGCCTATTAAAGTTATTTAATTTATTTATTTTGCGAGCTCCGCAGGGGTGGGCAGCTCTGTGGAAATGGCAACCTACTTATTTTTATAAAATTTGATAGATATATAATATCTTTTGTTATATATAAAAAATATAAAATATATAAAAAAAATAAAATATATAAAATTTGTTAGATATAATATATATAGTATTGCAAATACTGTCAGAGAAAAAAAACTGTCTGTACACTGCAAAATGTTTTTGTATAAAATTTACTGTACTTTTTGTACACCTGGTGACCCTCCACATGAGCGTGAGAGTTTTGTAAAAGTCAAACACATATCACCATTTCAGTGTCACAGATGTGTTATGGATGGCTACCACATGGGTTAAATTGAAGCTTTAATAGTTAGTTTAGGTGAATGGCAAGCAGAATGATTGAATATGTCAACACTGTAAATAATCCAACTAGATAAATGTTGACTGAATTGATATTGTATTGTATTGTTTTTATATTTATCAGCTTTGTCTTTATAAAAATTCTCATTTTTCTTTAACCAGAGCTCTGCTGTATGATGATTGGGGTCAGAAGAGTGACAGCTGACCTTTGGGATCTACAGGAAGAGTGTGAAGAAGCTGTTAAAGGTAACTGAAGTGCTTGAGGGTCTGGGTGACTATGCAGTAGCTTTAGGAGTGATGTTTGTTCAGGTCTGTGCTCTAAACATTGAATTCCAAAAGGACTGGATGGACAGCTATGAAGCTGTCCAAACTATTTCTATTGGACTTGGAGAAACATTCTCCCCTCGGATTCACATGTGGAGAAACTAACTCTTGTTGCCATGGACTCTTTTTTTGTGTCTGACACATTGGGGAAAAAGTCTTCAAAAGTTAAATCTTTGCTAGTTTAAAAAAAAAATAGTTATAGCATTGTAATATAAAATAATCAGTAAGAGATGATCTTGTGTTCTTCAGGAATTTTAATGACTTTTAAACAAAACACAACCTGTATGCTCCTTTTTTATGCAGATCACAGTTTTTAACTTTGACTAGTTTTGTAAAGATAATGTTTTTGTTTTTTTTTAAGTAATGTTTGTGGGTTTTCATTGGTGGGGTATTGTTAGGCCAACTTGTTTTTTTTATAGAAAACTAATGACCTAAACCAACTACATTAATGGACTACAATGGGAGACAACTTACCTTTTTAAGTAGATAAAAAGTTGGACTACGTCAACCCTAGAGAAATATAATTAATTTAGCCCACAACCAATACTACCTGGGCTGACTTAAATATTTGAATTACAAGTTGATTTAACTTAAGATTTTGAACTGGGTACATATTGTGTCAACTAAACAGCAATGAGAGCTATTTTGTTTGCCCAGCAAATTCCTCTAAATGTTGAGTAAACTTAAAAAAGCTGTGCGACTTGTTATTAAACTTTTTTTTACATAGAGGTGGCTTATTTGATTGTTTCTACAGTGAATATGTAAATAAGGTCTGTCCAGCTAATCATAGTTATAGTTAAAAATATATATATCAAACTCATTTTATTTGTATTTTTTGTGATTTAAAGATAAATAAATATATGAAGAATGATAGCAGAATTAAAAACAAAAAAAAAACAAATCACTCTAGTTTTTTTTTAAAGATATATGCATTTTAATAGGATTCCATAATAGATAAATTTCAGCCTGTTTCAACAATTTAATACAAAGTCAGCAACAGTTAGTATAAGTATGCAAGCACTTTATGAAAATTCGTAGACAATTCTACATCAGTGTAAACAGAATAACATCTTAACAAACATGTGTATCTATTGAGAATTGTAGCTGTAAATAAATGCATTTCAGATGATAAATTGTGCTTTACATTGCATACTCAAATCACGCATTCTTGCTGGGTTTATTATCGAATATATAGATTTAACATTGCAGTTATAATGACAAAATCTTGCTGTTACCTCATATATAGATTTTCATTTATAAACTGTCCATTTATCCACAATTCTCAAGAAAATAGCTGCCTGACACTTTTTTAATTGTCTAAAATCCTTAGGTAGAATTTAGAGATTCAACTCATTTCACTGTTCCTCGGTGTGTGCATTTGTTTTTTTTTATAAAGTCTCAACTGCTCCTTAGAAACCAGCACACACAGCAGTGGGTCTGTGATCGTTCTCAAACATATCAACAAAGCCCACAATAGAATGGAAGCGTTAAAGTTACCAGTAGCAATTTCGAACACAATTGTCACACCCGCTGTTGCACAGAAAGTGATAAGTGTGAGTGTGGAAATGATCAGAACTGCTGAGCCAGGCTTTATGTGATCAGATGCAGCAGAGGCTTTGTAAGTGAGAATGTATGTGATGACTATAATGCAACAAGGAAAAAAGCTGAAAATCAAATTAAGCCAAATATTTAAAAACTGACATCCAAAGGCCAGCAGCCAAAGAATGATGCAGGTGATGATGGAGCAGAGCGGAGAGAAAACATGAGCAGAGCTGAGCTGTTTTTTGAGAGAAAGCATGCACTGTAGAGCCACAAGCTGGTGGAGGTAAAGACCACTAATTCTTAAAGTAATAAGTAAATATCTAAGAATTGTGTCTCTAAACAACATGGACCAGTTAAATGTTATATATTGTTCCTCAATGATTTTTTTTAAAGATAGTGTAGCACTAAATTGTACAATGCTGGTTATTACATATGATGCAACAACCGCACTCAGGAGAAGCTCAGCCAAGTCATTGATGATGAGGAGGACGATGAAGGCTGAAATTCGGCCTCCCTTTTTTTGGTGAGTGTAAAGGACATAAAAAGCCCAAATCAGAGCTGACAGGCTGACACACACTCCACTGACAAGGAGAATGGAGATTATCAGGTCATCATAATAACCATAAAGGTGAACGGTTGGATTACCATTATAATAGAAATAAGGTCTCGAAAAATATGAATAATCCATGATCACTCCAAGGTATGAAACAGTTTCTCAGTAGAGCAACCTTAAAAAAAAAATAGCAATAAGTATGTATACAGTAGATGTTTGGTGCAACGTTTCTGAAAGTTTATAACAGTCACTTACTAAAGGCACAGACCGGGCACTGAGCTGACGTCTGCTAAAGCCACTGGAAGAATCCACTGCAAGAACACCTTGATGTAAATGATAGAATTTTAGAATTTCTTCTATATCTGTTTCAGGTGGAGGTAAAATGAATAAGCAAATGCACATACATGAATTTTAAGAGAAAACTATTATGATCGGCTACAGAAATCATTAAAGCCTTTACACAAACGGTTTTACTCACTGATAGTTTTGCCATTCATCATGACACAATGATACATGCACAAGAAACACACAGCAAGTATAACTTTTATTTTATATGTACGTATTTTTCTATTAACGAAACTAGTTCCCAAAGAAACCAAAGCTAAAAAGAGTTTTAGTTTCAAGGCTGATCGACAGCCTGTTAGGTGTTTAGTTTTTGTTTTTAAAATCTGAAATCGGTTAACATTTTTTCTTACCTGAGTCCAGTGATGAATTGTAAAAATGAACACACTCCTACTTTCTCTCTTGCAGCTTAATAGTTAATATAATTACACAATTACCACGACTAATATCAGTACACTGACATGTGAGACGGTTAATACCTGTTCGAAAAATGCCTTCATGCACTGCATGTAAGAGACAAATGATTTAAAGTAACACAGATAGGAGTGTTTATTTATGTGTGTATGTAAATGTACAGATCTACAAAGACCTCCCTTTCTCACACATGCACGCACACGCACACACACACACACACACACACACACACACACACACACACACACACACACACACACACACACCTTTAACTCCTAATTAATTAATTAATCCTAATCCTAACTGTAATATTATACTTTAAATATTTTTGTGTTCAGTGAAGATTCACATTTCTTCCCTTTGATACATGTTTTTATGTACATCTGTTCAGAGAATTAAAAGATCAGGAAATCATATACAGTATACAATGGCTAAATTCATTCATTTATAAATCCAGAAAGAGCGAAGTGGAATTGACCAGACTATTAGACATTACCAGGTGTTCATAATATCTGGAAATAGTAATGAAGGCTGTCATTTCCCCTAGTAATGCATTATAATTATCTCCTCCTCCTAGAAATAACTTTGCAACTGTAACACGTTTCATAATTTCTAGAGGTGATGGAACGGCTTCCTCAAAGTAGTTTTCTGGCACTTGGGCAGAAATTTGTCATCTCAGTGTTGGGTATCTGAAAGCTGTATCTGTGGAGAGCAGGGGGATAAGAATGGTGCTCTGTTCCCACTGTGGCCATCCTTCCTGCTTTGCGTCCTCTCAAAACGTTTGTAGGAATCGACATCATCATGGGGCAGGCGCTTGGTGAGCAGACATGGTGCGTCTCTGTGGGTGTCGGGCAGTGTGACTCTTACTCCACCATGCTGCGCGAGTGCTGGAGCTCTGCCATTGTGGACTACAGTCCTTGTGTTTTCTGCTGCAGGAGCGATTGCTGCTGGATGATTTTAGAAAAGTTTAAAGTTAACATAAAACTCTTATTATAAAGCCCTGCAGTGTGTAAATGTTTACAGAATATAAGTTCATTGTACCCCTTGTTACACAAATGTGACAATTATTATTATTTTTTGTATAAAGTTTAAAAATGTTCTACGGAGAGATTTTCTTTTAAAACGAGTTTTTAGTGATGCGTGCAATTCACTTTTAAAGTATCAAACTGAAAATCTGAGGTGGTTTAGTGCTGTGAAAAAATATTTACCCCTAACTGATTTTTTTTTTTGAATGACACCGTTCATGCTTGAATCAAATAAAAATTTTCATATTAAAATTTTTATTCGTCACATACACAGTACGATATGCTTAAATGTTAAATGCTAAAACGATCACCTGTTACCTTAAAATAAAAGATTATTAATGGGAAATAAAAATGAATAAACAGAAATAAAATAGAAAGTAAATTGGCTAAGAAAGAATAAAATATCTTTAAAATACAAAATATACAATATAACTAAAACATAAGAAAAGAAAAACTAAGAAAAACCTAGCTGTACAAATATGGGCAAGAAATGATCCTGTGCAAATATAGAAATTTTAGTCTGGAAAATGTCCGGGGTGCAAATATGCATGAAAACTCACCAATGTGGCTGAAGTAAAACAATTCTAAAAAGAAGAATGTTTACAGCAATTACTGTGGAGGTTTAGAGGGCAATTACGTTTTCACATAAAACCAGGTACCTTCAGATAGCTTTTTTCCCCATAATACATGAACTCATCATTTAAAAACTGCATTTTGTATTCACTCGGGTTATTTTTGTGTAATATTAATTTTTTAAAAATAATCTCGATCATTCAAGAGTGACAATTTAGCAAATAAATTAAAATTCAGGAAGGGGACCACAGTTATTGCATCATGTTTGACAAACAGCTTTGTAAGGTCCACTGCTACAAATCGTAAAGTTTATTTATTCATTTATTTATTTATTTATTCATTACATTTAAAATAGTTGGTCTTTACCTCCACCAGTCTGTGGCTCTACAGAGCATGCTTTCTCACTAAAATTAGCATTGCTCTGCGCATGTTTTCTCTCTGCTCTGCTCCATCATCGTCTGTGTCATTCTGTGACTGCTGGTCTTTGGATGTCAGTTGTTAAGTAGTTGGATTAATCTCATTTTAGTTTTTGGTCTTTGTATAGTTTAGTCTTTACATGCATTCAAAGTTACAATGTCTCTGCTGCACCTGATCGCATCACTCATGGCTCATGGCAACATCTGGCCTTGTGCATGTCTTTAAAAATGTCCAGTCTTACATTTAATACACACTTCGAGGGGCATCTCAGACCCTGTGCTGTGTAAGCTCTAAGCAGCTGCTCAGGGTTTATTGAATTTCAGATTAAAAAACTTTATTAATCGCAGAGGGAAATTGCTTTTACTTATTACATATATTATTATACTTGCTTAAAGTTGCTTACAGTATAATCAGCAACCACTAACAGAGCTGGATGCTGACCAGCTACAGTACATGAAGATAACAGAAGCCAGAAGATGTAAAAAAAAACTGTAAATCAAACCTAAGCTCCCTAGTGGCCCAGTTCAAATGTAAATTGCCATCAAAATCCTAGTTGTAAAACATTGTATAATTCTGTATATATGCGTTAATGCATACCCAGATAGCACTACTTTGTTGGCCTTCTGTCAGTGCTCTGACGTCGCCCCACATTTGGGCCACGGCAGTGCACTTGTTGGGTCCTTGTTGGTATCAGTGGTTTGCCCAAAGTCATTTTGGCCACATTTTATAGCTTTGTGCAGCAGGCTCTCTCAATGATGCCATCTCATCAGAAGCTCATATGAGAGTTGGTTACCAATCTAGTAACACTGGCTGCCGTGATCCCCCCCCCCCCCCCCCCCCCCCCATCTCCTGCCAGAAAGGCGTGTCAAGATTTCACAGTAAACAAAGCCATTTAAGTCCTATTTATTCATTTACCTTGTGCAACTAGATGGCGCTTTGTTTTCAAGAAGACGGTAACAAGCCAGCAATTTAGCTGCTAATTTTCAATCACACGATTTTAACCGTCCCCACCCCCACCGGTTTATTTACATTCAGCACAGGCAGTTTATTTACATTCCAGAATTTCTAAAACAGTATTCTACACACTCTGATGGTATATAGGCTTATTAATGTCTTGTTTATTTTCATTTTTTAAACCAAAAATAGATATTCTGTCAAGTTTATTCATCTTGGTCTTCAGTAAATTCTCTTGTTCTCCTTAACCAGAGCTCTGGCGTGGAGGATTGGCTCAGAGGGGTGACAGCTGACCTTTTGGAGCTACTAGAGGAGCATGAACAAGCTGTAGTCCTTGAGGGCCTGGGTGACTCTGCAACGGTTTTAGGATGATGTTTGGTCAAGTTTACACATTGGGGGAAACAAAGACTTAAACTGTTCCATCTTTGATAGTTTTGAAAAATGGATACTTTAATATAAAAAAAAAACAGATAGAGACTGATAAGCAGCTGGTATTATCCAGGTATTTTACTGACCTTTAAGCAAAATACAACTTCTATTCACCTGTTTTATGCAAATTACTGTTTAAACTTTGACTAGTTTTGGAAGAATACAGTTTTTCAAGTCATGATGGTGTGTTTTAATTGTTGGGGCATTGTTGGGCCAATTTGTTTTTATAAAATAAAATAAAAAAGTTTTAAATAGTCAAAGAGGTGGGTTATAACAAGAACAACAACAACAATAATAATAATAATAATAATAATAATAATTCTTCTTCTTCTTATTATTATTATTATATTAATAAAAATATTTTAATAATAATAATAATAATAATAATGAGATGTAAATACCATTGAGAAATAAGAGTGGTGGTGGTAACATGAAAAGCATGCAGTTACTAGTCTTGCTGCAATGTGGTGAGAAAGATGTTTAGCTGTGCACTATAATGCTAGGATAACTGACATGATTACAGTAGCATACGGAGCCATAGCAAGGTTGGAACTATTGGGATTGTTGCCATAGTAAGTGCCAGAAATGTTAAAGGGCAAATATACAGTACATGATGTGTTGAATTCGGGTACCCATGTTTGCATGTTTATGTGGTTGTCAAATATATGCACTAAGCTAATTGGCATGTGAAACATATCATTTGACACATTTGCTAGGTTATTTACTGTTTGAATTTCTGTGTTTTCTTTGTTTCATCTGGAGAAAGATATGTGTGCTGTAATACTGGAACTGTTGTTAAACTGAGGTGAGCCAAATGTGGAAAATGTTTGTTTTTCACATAATTTTGCTGGTTGAAAAGGAATATTTCGAAAGAACACAGTTTGAAGTACATTTTAATGTACAATGCTCAAATTTTTAAAGTATTTACACAGACTAGACTCACAGTTTTCCAAATATGCTGTAATGTTGATGATGAAGATGATGATGATAAAGAAAAGCTGAGTGTAAGGGACTACCCCTAGAGGTCACTGTGTGCACATGTTTGTTTTTGTTTTGTAGTTTTTGTAGTCGACTCAGTTTTCCAGAAGGCACCTCAGTCAGGTGATGCGGGTGCTCACCTGAACCGAGGTAGCTCATTATTAGGGTTATAAATAGCTGATTGTTCTGGGAAACTGGGTTGAGCATTAATACTGTCAGTGGACATGTGTTTTTGGTTTGGTCTGGTTTTGATTATGTTTTATTTTACTTATGTTTGTTTATTTGGGCTCTATCTTGTTCTGTGATTTGTGTATTGTGTAAGTGTACCATTTTAGTTGATACTGTGTGGTTGTGTGTGTTTCTTAAGTTTCCTTTAATCTTCAGTGTGTTCCCTTAGCCTCCAGTGTGCTCACCTAAGCCTCCAGTGTGCTCCCCTGAGTCTCTTGTATGTTTCCCTGGCCATTTGCATTTTTCCCCAAGCTCCAGTGTGCTCTTGTAGTCTCTAGTGTGTCCCCTCTTGCCTCTGGTCTCTTGAGGTTGCCCTGTCTCGAGCCTTCGTGTCAGTCCTACAGGGTCTGAAATGCTTAAAAGGTCTGAAAATGCTTAAAGGGTCTTTCTATGCCCAAGATGTCTGTATATTTCTAAGGAGACTAAATTCAAATTTTATTTGTCACATACACAGTCATACACAGTAGGATATGCAGTGAAATGCTTAGGCAACTGCCCTGACCTTAGAACAAGAAAGAAACAAAAAGACAAAAAAATGCTTGCCTTTTCTGCCCACGGCAACAACTCCTAGTCAGTCTGCACAAGCGGTTCATGACACTGAGCTACAGTGACCAAGCTGATAGTGAAAGTACCAGGGTGAATGATTCAAGATTCCAAGAAATTACTTTGTCTTGGTTACAGTTGCTTTAATTCATTTACCGAGAAGAAAGGAAAGGAGTAATAGATTAGACAAGGAAAAAAAAAAAAAGAAATAAAAAAAATAAATAATAAAAATAAAGAAATGTAAACTAGAATTAAATATAGCACACAGTAAGTTACATGTTGCTCTATAAATAATTAATATACAGATATTGCACTTGGAATGGAAATGGAAAAGAAGGAAATTGCACAAATGGTACTGGTAATCAGATATTGCACTTGGAATTGATATTGAGCTGTGGTGTAGTGTACTAATGTTACAGAGATGAGTTAATAATAATAATAATAATAATAATACATTTTATTTATAATGCACTTTATATTTGAGGCAAATCTCAATGTGCTACAAATTATTTCTACTCAAAAGCTCTAATAAAAAGGTACGTTTTAAAACCAGATTTAAAATCAACAGTCTGTGGCATCCTCAGATACTCAGGGAGAGCATTCCACAGTCTAAGTGCCACCGAGCAAAAAGCCCGATCTCCCGTTGTATAAAGCTTGGTCTTCTGAGGTTTCAGAAGATGAACTGAGACAGAGTGGAGGTTTCGTGAAGATGTATGTGAAGTGATAAGTTCTTTGAGATAGGGAGGGGCATCCCCATAGATGCACTGGTGAGTAAGAAGGGTAACCTTGTATTCAATTCTGAATGAAACAGGCAGACAATGAAGAGATTTAAGGATGGGCGTAATATGATCATATATACGCACTCACATTAGGATTCTAGCAGCGCAGTTCCCTTTCAAAAGCTACACTCGATGCTGCATGAAAACGCTATGGGAACATCTCTTTGTTGCCCGGTTGTGAAGCTTGTGCATGTCAAACCCGCCGAATACCTTCGGCTTATAACCTGTGCAGGCATGACGTCACCGAATAAGGTGCACCTGCAGGTTATAAATAGGAGTGAACCGGAAACATCCTCAGATCTTTTTGTCTTCAGGACCGCTTTGTGTTCGCGCGTGCATGCCAGCCGTAACAAAAGCAAAAATAAAAAATAACAGCATTAACTCACCGATATGGCGGAGTTGCTTAAGAGATGCGTGCCTTCGTGTGATAGATCTCTTTCGGAGGGCGATCTTGACGAGTTTTGTCTCGAGTGCTTGGGGGAAGAACACGCTCGCCTCGTGATCTTCTCCCTATTAAGGTGCTTCGCGCGCGGCTCGCTTTCTTTAAAGAGAAACCGGAGAGAGCGCGAGAGAAAGGGGGAATTCCGTCTCGTGCGCGTCTGCCAGATCAGCACGCAAGCCCCAGGAATGCGCCGCGGCTCGCGTGCTGATCTGGCAGACGCGCACGAGACGGAATTCCCCCTTTCTCTCGTGCTCTCTCCGGATCAGGAAGTTTTAGCTTCCGCTTCGCAAGCGCGCTCCGGTGCTTCTTGTGAAGGAGCGGAAGAATCTTCCTCTCTCGCTTCCATGGAAGTAGCTTCCTCACAACGCTCCTCTAGTGCTCACAGAGCTTATGAGGATTTATTAGAGGTTATAACGCGTGCGGTCGAGCGATTGCATATCGACTGGCCGCAGCAGCGAGATTCCCCTAAGCGTTCGAGATTAGACGACAGGTTTCTGTCGGGTGGCCGGGGGGAGGAGCCTCAATGTCTCTCTCTCTCCTTCTTTGGTGACCTCCATGATAAATTAACCCTTTCATGGAGCAAGCCGTATTCATCGCGTGTTTTTGTGCCATCGACTTTGACTTATTCGAATATCGTTGATGCGAAAGCACACCGTTATATGATGATGCCCCAGATAGAAGAGACGCTTGCGGGCTATCTCTCTCCTGGGACATCATCCTCCCTGAAAAAGCCTACCCTCCCCTCCAAGCCGTGCAGATTAACATCTGCTTTGGTGGGCAAAGCTTTTCAGGCAGCAGGACAGGCTGGCGCTTCACTGCACACCATGGCGGTTTTGCAGGCTTACCAGGCTGACCTGCTGAAGGACCTGAGCACCGGCGGGGTTATTGATGACAAGGCGTTCGCAGAGCTGCGCCGAGCCACAGACCTGTCTCTCCGTGCAACCAAGCAGACAGCCCGTGCTGTGGGCCGTTCTATGGCTGCCATGGTATCCACGGAGAGGCATCTGTGGCTGAACCTCTCGGGCATCAAGGATAAGGATCGTGCTGTCCTCCTTGATGCCCCCGTCTCGCCTTCCGGCCTTTTTGGCGACGCTGTTAATTCCGTCGCCACTAGGTTTCGGGAGGCGAAGCTATATGAACAGGCTTTTGGGAGGTTCCTTCCCCGCCGTGCTCAAGAACCGGGACCGTCGGCCACCTGGCCCCGGCCAGGTCTGGCCCCTATAAGGCGTGAGGTCCAGAAGGAGAGCGTGACCAGCCGCACACCCCCTCGTAAAGACTGGGGTGGGGCTCGCCGCCCTTCCCAGAAATCTGCCTCAAAAAGACCAGATCTGAGGAGCTTCCTCTCTTCGAAGAAGAAACCCTGAGGTTCGTGCGCCTGGGGCTGTGGGGGTGTTCCCCCCCCAGGGAGGGGCGCTTGGATCTTCATCACAAAGCAGGGCCACCTCCCTGGCACTCCCTGGAGGCCGGTGTTCAATCCCCGCCACCACTGGTGTTTCGGGGAGCGCCGGTCTCCAACGAAGAGTTGGGTGTTTGGGTATCTCCTGCCATACTTCAGGATACCCAACACCTAACACCCCCCCATCCAGCCGAAGTGTCAAAGCTCGTGCCCCTTTCGGAGAAGCTGGCAGCGTGGAAACTACTGCCAGGCATATCTCCTTGGGTAGAAAAGACTGTAGGCACAGGCTACAGGATTCAGTTTGCACATCGTCCTCCGCGTTTCAACGGCGTGGTCTCCACTTCCGTGAAACCGGACCGAGCACATCTGCTGGCCCAGCAGTTAAAGACTCTGCTGGGCAAAGGGGCCATAGAACATGTTGCCCTTCCAGACAGAGAGTCGGGCTACTACAGTCGGTACTTTTTGGTGCCCAAGAGAGGGGGGGGGGGGGGGGGGGGGGGGTTGCGTCTGATCTTGGATCTTCGCGGCTTGAACCGCTATCTCAGGAAATCCAGATTCAAAATGTTGACTGTCAAAATTATTGTTTCTCAAATTCAACTAGAGGATTGGTTTGTGACAATCGATATCAAAGACGCATATTTCCATATAGAAATATTGCCACAGCACAGGAAGTTCCTGAGGTTCACCTTTGGGGGCGAGGCTTACCAGTTTCGGGTCCTTCCATTTGGCCTAGCTCTGTCACCCCGCACATATACAAAATGCATGGATGCAGCTCTGGCTCCTTTACGACTCCAGGGCATCCGTATTTTGAATTACATAGACGACTGGCTGATTCTGGCCCGGTCTCAGGAGCTAGCGCTTCGACATCGGGATGTCGTCCTAGCCCATCTTCATTCTTTAGGATTGAGACTCAATGCCACGAAAAGCGTTCTCCTTCCTGTTCAGAGGACAACATATTTGGGTGTCACATGGGATTCGGTCACGATGCGGGCACAGTTGTCTCCTGCTCGTGTCGAATCCATTCTCAACACCCTGAAGGAAATCAAGCTAGGCCAGGAGGTCACTGTTCATCACTTTCAGAAATCTTTAGGCCTCATGGCGGCTTCGTCCACGGTGATATGTGCAGAAGGCCCAAAGGTGAGAGCATTTCAGCTGTGGCTAAGAGCCAGGGGGTTTCATTCAAGGGCCAACCCCCAGAGGCTAATAAGGGTTACGCGCCGGGGGCTTCGTACCCTTTCTATGTGGTTCAGACCCCGGTTTCTGACTTTGGGTCCCACTCTAGGTCCGTCTTGTCGTTGCAAGATGCTAACGACAGAGGCTTCCCTCATGGGCTGGGGTGCGGTCTTGGATGGCCGTCCAGCACAAGGGAGCTGGAGAGGTCATCTTCTCGCGTGGCACATCAATTGCCTCGAAATGATGGCTCTGTTTCTGGCCCTGAAACACTTCCTCCAGCAGTTGAGAGGCTACCATGTCCTAGTGCGGGTGGACAGCACTGCGGTAGTCTCGTACATAAATCACCAGGGTGGACTTCGCTCGCGCCGCTTGAACAAGCTAGCGCACCAGGTTCTGCTTTGGGCACAGGACAAGTTCCTGTCCCTCAGGGCGATTTACATTCCAGGGCACATGAATGTAGGAGCAGACTTGCTATCCAGACAAGCTGTAGAACAGGGGGAATGGAATCTCCACCCCGAAATAGTCAGTCAAATCTGGGAAAGATTTTACGTAGCAGAGGTGGACCTCTTTGCCTCACAAGAGACAGCACAATGCCCCCTTTACTACTCTCTGACTCCTCCAGCTCCCCTGGGTCTGGACGCAATGGCCCACACGTGGCCCAGGTTACGCCTTTATGCATGTCCGCCTATAGTTCTGCTCCCGGGAGTCCTGGCGAGGGTCCGTCAACAAGGGTTGCGCCTCTTATTGATAGCGCCCCATTGGCCGACCAGAGTGTGGTTCTCGGATCTAATATCTCTCCTCGACGGCTCACCCTGGGTGATTCCAGTGAGGAGGGATCTTCTGTCTCAGGCGCAGGGGACAATACTTCATCCCCGGCCCGAGCTCTGGAACCTTCACGTTTGGCCCCTGAACGGGACCAACTGAGACAGGCTGGGCTTTCAGCCAGCGTAATTGAAACCATTTTAAGTGCCAGGGCTCCCTCCACTAGGAGAACTTATGCCCTCAAATGGAGTGTGTTTGAAAATTGGTGCATGACAAGACACATAGACCCAGTTCACTGCCAGATTGTTTCAGTGCTGGAGTTTCTGCAAGAAAAGTTGTCCTCGGGCTTATGCCCTAGTACGCTCAGAACGTACGTAGCCACTATTTCGGCCTGTCACGCTCTGAACGACGGGGTTTCTGTGGGCAAGCACCATTTAGTTGCCCGTTTTATTCGTGGAGCTAAACGGTTGAAGCCGCCCACTAGAGCGACGGTCCCTTCATGGGACTTAACTATCGTACTCGAAGGCCTGGCTGACACCCCGTTCGAACCACTAGAGTCAGCGCCTGTCAAGCTTCTGTCTCTTAAGATGGTTTTTCTGATGGCTATTACTTCTTTTAAGAGGATTGGGGATCTGCAGGCTCTATCAGTCTCCCCATCCTGCCTGGACTTTGCCCCTGGGCTAGTCAAAGCTATTCTGCATCCTCACCCGAACTATCTTCCCAAGGTTCCATTCTCGACCATGCACCCAGTTGTTCTCGAAGCCTTCTGTCCTCCGCCTTTCACAGCTCCGGAGCAGGAAAGACTTCACTTACTGTGTCCAGTACGTGCTGTTCGGATCTACGTCTACCGCACTAGCCAGTGGCGTAAATCAGAGCAGCTCTTTATTTGCCATGGGGGTTGCAACCGGGGGGCGGCTGCCACTAGACAGACTCTGTCACACTGGGTGAGAGATGCCATTGCCCTAGCCTATGAGGCGCGTGGTCACACTTCGCCTCTGGGAATCAGGGCTCATTCAACCAGGGGGATTGCCTCATCGATTGCCTTGGCAAGAGGCGTACCCCTGCAGCAGGTGTGTGATGCGACGGGCTGGTCCTCTCCATACACGTTTGTTAGATTTTATAGTCTGGATGTCAATGCTACTCCAGGTTCGCGGATCCTTGAATCAGCATCCCAGAGCTAGGTCTGAGACCTCCTCGGCTTGTGCGCACACGCTACACAGCCTGGGAGTCCAGACACTTGCAGTGCGGCAGCGTTGGTATTCTCGTTCCCATAGCGTTTTCACGCAGCATCGAGTGTAGCTTTTGAAAGGGAACGTCTCGGGTTACTTGGCTGTAACCCTGTTCCCTGATAAAGCGGGAACGAGATGCTGCCTTCCGATGCCGCACTGCTGGCGTGCCTGGACGTCCTTCAGACAAAATTGACCTGAGGATGTTTCCGGTTCACTCCTATTTAAAACCTGCAGGTGCACCTTATTCGGTGACGTCATGCCTGCACAGGTTATAAGCCGAAGGTATTCGGTGGGTTTGACATGCACAAGCTTCACAACCGGGCAACAAAGAGATGTTCCCATAGCGTTTTCACGCAGCATCTCTTTCCCGCTTTATCAGGGAACAGGGTTACAGCCAAGTAACCCGAGACGTTTTTAATATATTGCAGCTTTTGGAGGCTTTTTCCAGAAGTCCCAATGAGGAAGTCCAGCCTGGAGGAGACAAACGCACGGACTAACCTTTCCGCATCTGCAAAGGTAAGTGCTGAACACAGTTTATCAATGTTCCTAAGGTGAAAAAAAGATGACTTACACAGATGTTTGATATTGGCCTCATACGTCAAATGAGAGTTCATTTTAACCCCGAGGTTAATAACAGATGTCGACAATGGGATATTCTGACCATAAAAGGTGAAGCTAGTGATGTTGGATGTCCTAACCTGGTGTGGGGTGCCTACTAAAATAGCTCCAGTCTTAGAACTGTTCAGCTGCAGGAAATTTTGCTTCATCCAAGACTTTACCTCCTCCAAACAGAGGATCAAAGTGGGTGATGGTGGAGTAGATGAGGAGGTTGAGTTTATCCTGAGGTAAAGTTGAGTATCATCAGCATAGCAATGAAATTAAATTTTGTGCCGGGAAATGACACAGCCCAGAGGAAGCATATACAATATAAAGAACACAGGACTGAGCCCTGAGGAACACCACAGGTAACACTGTGTGTAGTGAATTTAGCGTTTCCCAGGGCAACATGCTCTGTTCTTGTGGTAAGATAAGAGCCAGTTGTAAACAGAGTCACACAACTGTGTGATACTGTGTGATACGTCATATTGTAGAGAGACCTACAGTATGACGTAATCTGTGAAGAAGAATGTTGTGATCAACAGTATCAAAGGCCGAGGTTAAGTCAAACAGAATGAGGAGTGATGCAGAGCCAGCATCCGCCGACATCAGCAGGTCATTCGTGACGCTTCCCAGAGCTGTTTTCTCGCTGTGACAGGGGCAGAAACCTGACTGGAATTTCTCAAACAAATAATTTTTTTCCCAAAACTTTTGAAAGGAAAGGGAGGTTAGAAATAGGCCTGTAGTTTGCAAGCACTTCTGGATCTAAGGTGGATTTCTTAAGAAGTGGCCTGATGACAGCAGTTTTCAGTGAAAGGGGAACATAGCCAGACTGGAGAGAGTGATTTATGATCCTGGTAATCAGGGGACTTATAGCACAGAGGTTGGATTTAACTAGAACTGCAAGAAAAGGGTCCAGAGCACAATTTGGTTTCATCTTTCTGATAATGACCTCAGCCTCTTGCTGTGAAACATCAGAAAAACAGCTGAAATGTTGAAAAGTCCCTGGCCGTGGGTCATCCATCAAGTCAGCAGTGCAGAGGAACTGGATATTGGCGAGCGGATGGTGTCCACTTTTTTCCGGAAGAAAGTAATAATGTTATTGCATCTCTCCTCTGTAGCTTCCAGATGAGATTGAAATTGTGGTTTCAGGAGTCGATTAATAGAAGAGAACATTTGCTTCGAATTTCCAGAGTTATTGTTAATGATATTTGAGTAAAACTGTGATCTTGCAGCTCTCAGCGCACTTGCATAGGCCTTCTGATGTTCTCTGTAAACTTGCTTGTGAACAGCGAGTCCCAAGGCCTGTAAATGTCGCTCAAGAACACGCCCAGCTGAGTTGTATAATTTTATGGCCATTGGGGGAAAAGATCACCTGTGGCACTCTGTAGAACACCTGGTCATAATCAGTCTCTGGCTGAGTTTGCTCCTCTGGTCGGAGAGAACACTGTATAGCGGATGAAAAGGATTGTTAAAAATTGTATGTATTTTGGACAGAATCCTTCTTCTTCCCACAACATCAACAGAGTCCAGGACAGATCTGGCCCTTTTAATTACCTTGTCCAGTCTGTTTCTGTCTGCTGCTTTCATCTGCCACAACAGATTCATAGAACATCTAATGAATGTTGTTGCAGATGTTGAAATACCTGAGCCTTCTCAGAAAGTACAACCTGCTCCGCCATTTCTTGTAGAGTGCCATTGTGTTAACTGACCAGTCCAGTTTGTTATCGGGATGAACTCCCAGGTATTTATACTTTGAGACCACAGAGTCATCAGAGAACCTCTGTAGATGGCATGCCTCTGAACCAGGGGTTTGTATATTGGCTGGAGATGATGGACTAGATTGTAATCTGACCTCCCCAGAGGGGGCAGGGCTGCAGCACTGTAAGCACTTTTAACATTAGCATACAGCAGGTCCAGTGCCCTATCCCCTCTGGTGTGGCAATCCACATACTAAGTGAAAGTGGGGTGAGTTAGTCGGGGATGCGTGGTTGAAATCGCCGAAGATCAGGAGAAAGGCATCTTGGGGCCGAGTTTGGCGGTGACAAAGTGGATGATGTCTTACGCGATGGCGGCTTTCGCAGACGGAGGAATGTACATGGCAGTTATTATAACATGAGAGAATTCTCTGGGTAAATAATATGGGCAAAGTCAGACAGCCAACAGTTCAATACCCGGACAATATCCATGTGAACCTGGCACATCACCTGAGAACCCGGGACTCTGCCTTCAAAGCAGGAGACAAGATGGCCCTTAGAAGAGCAAGGGCCAAACTGTCCCGGGCCATCAGAGAGGCAAAGCGTGCACAAGCCTAGAGGATCTACAATCACTTCAGGGACAGCGGTGACACACGGCGCATGTGGCAGGGCATACAAGCCATCACTAACTACAGGATGACATCACCTGCCTGTGACGTTGACGGCTCCCTTCCAGATGCGCTGAACAACTTCTACGCTCGGTTCGACAGGCAGAACGACGTGGTGGCGAGGAAGACCACCCCTCCTCCAAATGACCAGGTGCTGCGGCTCGCTACAGCTGATGTGAGGAAAACTCTACGCAGAGTCAACCCACGTAAAGCTGCTGGACCAGACAACATCCCAGGCAGAGTGCTCAGAGAATGTGCAGAACAGCTGGCAGATGTTCTCACAGACATCTTCAACATCTCTCTGAGCAGCGCAGTCGTTCCCCAAGTGCTTCAAGGCCACCACTATCGTCCCCGTGCCGAAGAAGTCTTCTGTGTCCTGCCTCAATGACTACCGTCCCGTTGCACTTACACCCACCATCATGAAGTGCTTCGAGCGGCTCGTCATGAGACACATCAAGACCCTGCTGCCCCCCTTACTGGACCCACTGCAGTTTGCGTACCGTCCTAACCGCTCAACGGATGACACCATGTCCACCACACTCCACCTGGCACTGACACACTTGGACAATAAGGACACGTACGTTCGAATGCTGTACATGGATTTCAGCTCAGCATTCAACACTATCATCCCCCAACAACTGATCGGGAAGCTGAGCCTGCTGGGCCTGAACACCTCCCTCAGTAACTGATAATGATTTAAGGAAAAAATAAAGTCATAAATAAATAAAAGCAGAGAAGTATTAAAAACAAGTAGAACACACAAAAACCCGGAGAGCAACCGCACCAAGCTGCTGCACGCTCACACATGCATAGTAAACACTTAATCACTTAATGATGAGGAAGATGGAGAGCCACCTGATTTGAATGACAATCTAAGGCGATCCACCTTGCTGAGAGAAAAAGTGTTTGTGCTAGGTATTTATTTTGTACTTCATTATCATAATGGTTACAAATATTTTCTAAGTTTGTAACCTTTTTATCACAAATACAATTAATAAATACATTTTTGTATACATAAATGTTTTCTTTTTATTGGTGATGATAAAAAGAGTAATTTAATTTCCAATTTCAAACTTTGCCATTATCTACTGAGCCAACATTGTGCCAACCTATCTTTGGGCCCACCAATAAGCCAACATTGGGCCTTCTTCTTTGTCTTCTGGCTGTTCCCTTTCTGGGGTCGCCACAGCAAATCATCTGCCTCCATCTAACCCTATCCTCTGCATCCTCTCCGCTCACACAACCTACCTTCATGTCCTTTCTAACTGTATCCTTCTGTTTTTTCTTCAGTGCCAATGTCTCTAAGCTGTAAAGAATCACTGGTCTCACCACTGCCTTGTACACCCTTCATTTGATTCTCCCTGATACTCTTTTATCAACCAACATACCTGACACTTTTCTTCACTTATTCCAACCTGCCTGCCACACACCTCTTCACCTCCTTTCCACACTCTCCGTTGCTCTGGACAGTTGACCCTACTTACTTAAAGACCTGCACCGTCTTTACCTCTGCTTCCTGTACCCTCACTGTTTCACTTGGATCCTTCTCATTCACACACATGTATTCTGTCTTGATATGGCTAATCTCTCTAGATTTTTCTTCATCTGTTCCCTGCTCTCTCTACAAATAGTTGCATTAATGAGCTAACTTAGGGCCAAAAGACAAAATGACATGGGGCCAACCACTGGTGCCAACATTGGCCCAATGTATGTACTGGCCCTTCAGCAATGTGCTATCTGTGTGTAATTTAATTTTCAATTTCCAACCTTGCCATTACCTACAGAACCAACATTGGGCATTGGGCCAAACTTGTAATTATCTACTAGACCAATGTTGGGAATCTTTGGCCCCACCACTGATGCCAACATTGGCCCAACGTATGCCCTGCGTTGGCCCTTCAGCATTGTGCTATCTGGGTACCATGCCCAAGTACAATTACAAAAATTAAGGAAGTGGACACAGGTAGAGTTCATTGACTTATGCCTGTGTGCAATACAAAAGGTTTATACAAATCAAAGAAATAGATTATTGGATCAATAGTATTGGGATCTGAGCCTGAAAAAAACCCACCTGTTGAGTGCTTATTCCTCCTAGTTTACTAGATATATTTACATACATGTAGACATATATCTCGTTGGAGCTAAATGATTCTCCCTGCAGACAAGAACCTACTGTACTTAGATAACTATAGTAGTTTAACACTTCAAATTATCTAATAAATATAGCTACAGGTAATTAAAAAAAATCAGACAGTAAACTTTGATGCTACTTAATCAAATAAAAAAAAATGCACTGCTCAAAAATTTACCAGCGAGTGCACCCACAGAGCAGATAAGATACAGATAATGGAAGAAAATAAGATGTGATCTGTTACCACACTGAGCAAATTCACATGTGTACAGACAAACAAACAAGATGCAAACTGATAAGAGCGGAGATGCATGTGAGATCTTTTACCACATAGAGCAAAACCAAATGCAAGTAAACCCCAAATACAAACTGAAACACTACTAGTTGAAACTCCACTTAGTTGCCTCAGTCATCTACTCATGATAGATTTAAAGTGTTTATAATTTATTTGCTGATTTGGAATTATATAATTAAAAAAATTATAATTTAAAAACTGATTTGTACACATTTTTTTGTTGCATTTTGTGCTTTAAGACCACCCTACTGTGACAGTATTTTAGTCCTAACATTTCTGTGAAAGCATTCCAAATGACATTCTGTTCTTCAATATCATCGAATAACATTATGTACTGTACTGTATGCTTCTAATAACTAAGCAACATCAAAGTATAGGAAGTGCGTATATTCAATACAACAGCACAACGTTGAGTGTGATATTGCTGTTATACAATGGTTCAGCGAACACTTATTTTACAACAATATTTAGTTGTTTGTTTATTCATGCAGTTATTTTGGTCTGCCAACATACATCCCTCCATGACTGGCAAAACTAACTAACCGTGACTGACATGAATTGGTGCCCAAGAATTAAGGGTGGTCTTAAAGCACAAAATGATTGGGATTTAGTGTAATTCACAGGGTTTGAAAATAGTTTTAATTCTTATTAGCCATCTTTGTTAGGCAAAAGACAAAGAGAATAAACCATGGAGGTAGTGAACATGCATGAAAAGAGATTAACTTTATAGATCTACTTATTTCTGTAATGTTGCCTTGCAAGGGGCAGAACCACGTGAAAATATTCTGCACTGTTCAGGACAGACAGATCTGCAGCCTGATATCCCACAGAGTTCTGAACAGGCAAAGGCGCGTTCATCTAGGCAGCTTGTCATGGGTCTAGCTGGTGGTGTTGGCTAGACCGGCTGATGTAGTTGCCGTGGGCATATATTAGAGCAGGCATGCACACAGGGGTTTTAAACAGAAAGAGTCTTTATTAACAAAACTCAAAAACATTGAAACAAAAACAAACAAACTCAAACTAAAACTAGGGCTCAGGAAAAAACACAACAGGAAAGGATCTGAACACGGGGAACCGGGAGCTGACACAGGGAACCGGGAGCTGACACAGGGAACCGGGAGCTGACTAAAGACACATAGGGGAACTAGAGACTGGAGAGACAGGACTGGAGACAGGACCAGGAGCACAGAGACTAGAGACAGGACTGAAGACAGGACCAGGAGCACAGAGACTAGAGACAGGATAAGGGGCACAGAGACTAGATGGGTTATTGGTTAGTTATGTTATTAGCTAGATGGACACTGGATACTGACCTAACCAGGTTAGTGGCTAATGGGGTTAGTGGCTAACCGGGTTAGTACTGACCTAATACGGAAACAGAAGACAAAAAGCAGGGCACACATGGGGCTATACCAAACTAGTGGCTAACCTACTAGCAACCAGAACCACTAGCAGTCAATCCCACTAGAGGCTAGCCTACTGGAGGCTAACCCTACTAGGGGCTAACCCTACTAGCCGTCAAGGCCTACTAGTGGCTAACCCTGCTAACAGCTAAGCCCTCATGCGGCTACACATACAAAGGAATAAACCAGAAGACAGAACAGTACTTACACAGGAAGAGACACAGCCTAACTAAACACTGAACAAGGCAGCTCCATGAATCCATCAGAACAAGGAACATACAGAAAACAAAACTAGAGCCGTCTTTAAACAAAGGTAAAACAATATAACTAAAATATAAACTTGAAGAAACAAACAAAAAGGAATGCCCACATGACGGTATATACAAACAAACCTACCAAAACAAACAATGCTCGACCCAGTTTCCCAGAACAAATTGCTATTTATAGAAGCTTTAACGAGGCACCTCAGTTCAGGTGAGCACTCATCACCTGACTGAGGTGCCTTCTGGGAAACTGAGTCAACCAACAAAAACTACAGACACATGAACAGTGACCTCTGGTGGAGGTTCCTAACACAGCTGAGAATAATTAAGTGTGCTGAGCTTCCAAGGCAGTCCATTGTGACAAAACCTTTCTTTTGTTCAAGATCTAATTAATATTTGGAAATTTTATTCTGGCACTGGATTTCTAGCACAAAATAAGTTTCACCCATCAATAAAAATAACATGAGGTTATTTAAACTCCAACACTATTTATTTATTTATTTACGCAGCAGCTTATTGATTGTATCTTCTTCATAGCAATCACATTGACTTATTTGCTTATATAATCCTGCTCTATTCAGACTTTACCTTTTATCTGGAATATCAATAGTTAGCTCCTAATCAGCAAATGTAGTGTTTTTTTTTTCTGTAAGCAATAATCAAAAGAAGTTGTTATAAATTAACATAATTTACAACCTTGGTTTGTCAGATGTACAGTACATTACAGCACAGTATAAATATAAATTATATTTATGCACTCATTGTTTTCACCAACATTCATTAAGCAGAAACTAAA